>JAODTR010000012.1:853291-877542 GCA_025399935.1 Amblyopsis rosae | reverse complement strand
ATGCCAGAGAAGCTCCGCCGGAGGTGTGAGTTGAAGATCTCACGGACAGGGGCCTCCTCCAGACGTTCCCAGTTCACACAATCTAATAAAAAATATGCAGTTTTTAGACACTGGTCAGTATCTCTGCCCTGCAAAAGCAGTAGGCACCCTCAGCGTTTTCTTTGCGAACAGTTCATTGAGATATGAAGGACTGTTTTAAGGTTGAATACAAGAGAAATAGCACTTGCTACATTTTAAGTCTTGCCATGTTAAGCCTTTAACAAAAAAAAATCGATTTATCAGAACAGTATTTCATGGCGGCTTGTCTCTTTCAGATCGGTAGCCGTGAACAAAGCTCGTCTGAAACGAATGGGCATCACGCACATTTTGAACGCCGCTCACGGCACAGGGGTCTACACCGGTGAGTCCTTCTACGCCGGGATGAACATCCACTACATGGGCATTGAGGTGGACGACTTCAACGACGCGGATATCTCGCCTCACTTCCGGACCACAGCAGAATTTTTGGACGATGCCCTATTAACCCACAAAGGTGAGGAATCCTTGCTTTTACACTCACAGACACACACACAGTTCTCCTAGGTTCACACGCTCTACCCCCTCACCCCCACTCGGTTGTGTGAGCTGGAGAGGGCAAATAGGGTAAATGGGGTAATTGGCATTAACAATTTATTTATAATTGTCCTTAAGAGTCTCTAACTTTGCTCAGACACCATGGTCATTCAGTACTGTATAAAAGCCGCCACCCACTGGCGGCATCGTTCGTCGGTGCATCAAGGAATGCAATGTTCGAAAGGTAAACTCAAATTGACGGAGGAGCTCAGAAACCTGCATGTTCATGGCTTGACGCCCAAGAAATAGAGCTGCGTTCTTAACCTCGGCGTGCCGACGTACTTCAGATGCTGCCAGTGGGCGTTGCCCCGTTAAAAATAACTCATTCTAAAACTATGGCGTCTCTTGACGCGCGTCGACGCCTTCAGTGGGCGTTGGGCTTAACGTTGTACATTGTCCATGTCCACTTATGCTTATGCGGGCCTTAGAAACAGAGATGTACGGCACTTCCACATTCGATTTTTGGAAGGGAGGGGCGGGGACTTCACCCTTTATGCAGACCAGAGCGGTTCAATGCAAGTTAATGGGGAGGTCCACAGATTACACCATACTATTGCCCATTATTTCTCTCTGGGGACGTTAATGGGTATTTAACATTAACTCGCAAGTACCTATCAACCTGAGGCCACAACATTATTTCTGCAGCGAAATGGTTTTAGGTAAATTGACTTTGTTTCAGGCCATGCATGGTATATTTAGCTGTCTGGGCATTGCTTACATCAGCCTCCACAGCAGAATACACTTAGTGACATGCCCATTTGCTTCCATTGAAATGCATTACAATGCACCATCTTTTCTCCTTGGTGTTCCAGGCAAAGTGCTGGTGGTCTCCATGATGGGCGTGAGCCGCTCTGCGGTGCTGGTGGCCTCCTACCTCATGATCTTCCAGCACATGAGCATCATGGAGGCCCTGACCGCGCTGAGGAAGAAGCGGCCCGTCAACCCCAACGAGGGCTTCCTCAAACAGCTGCGCCAGCTGAACGAGAGCCTGATGGAGGAGCGCGACGACGACGACGACGACGACGACACCCTCAGCCAGTGCTCCGTCATCGACGCCCGCGCCCGCACGCGCATCTTCGGCACGGGAGTCGTCGAGGAGGACGAAGAAGAAGAAGAGGAGGAGCGGAGCATGGTGGGGGTGAAGGCCCACTCCATTATGATGGAGGAGGAGGAAGACGGCGCCAGCGTAATGAGCAGCGTCGCGTCCAGCGCCGGCGCTCTCAGGAGCAGCTACGACGCTGCGGAGCGCCGGGGAGCGGCGCGAGAGCCCCGTGGCGATAAAGCTCCGCCGCCGCTACCCCTCCTCCCGCCCGGGAATGAGGTCCGAGGAGGGGACGAGGTAGTCGAGGACGACGGCGGCGGCGACGACGACGACGTGGGCGGCATGGTCCGCGAGTGGCAGCGGAGGAACGAGAAGTACCAGAGCGAGGAGTGGTGGCAGGCTCAGCTAGACAGCGACGGGGAAGAAGACGCCGACTCTCTCCTGGAGCCAGGGAGCGCACGGGCGGGGAACGGGGAAGCGGGAGACCTGGAGAGCATCACCAGCGAGGACGTGCGGGCCGTGAAGGAGCGCGCGAGGCGGAGAAACCGCCGCCCGCCCTCCATCTCCGCCTCGGCGACCAGCGGCGCCAGCAGCTACGCAGACCTGTGGCGCCAGCGTCTGCGGGAGATCGAGGAGCAGGCGGCCGCCCGCTACCGCAAAGGAGAAGAGGGCGAGGACGGCGAGGACGGTGATAGCGCCGCCTCGGACAGACGAGCCAAGAAGAAGATCGACGAGGACGTGGCGAGTCTGCTTTCTGACACCAGCTCCATGTACACCTTCTGCCAGAGGAACAAGGAGAAGCTCACGCCTCTGGAGCGCTGGCGTGTCAAGAGGATCCAGTTTGGCTGGAACAAGAAGGACGGCGAAGAGGGGGATGGGAGCTCCGTGGTCGGGTGGAAGGGCGGAGACGGAGCGCCTCCGGAGGCCCGGAGCCCGTCCTTGGAGGAGGTCAACCTGACCGCCTATCAGACCTGGAAGCTGAAGCAGCAGAGGCGGCTAGGCGAGGAGAACAAGGAGGAGATCCTGGAGCTCAGCCGGGGCGAGGACTCGGCCACGGCCAAGCGGCGGCAGCAGCGCGAGGAGCTTCTGGAGCGCTCCCGGAAAACCCTGGAGGAGAGTCAGTCCATGTGCGGCTGGGAGACGGAAAGCTCCGTCAGCGCCGGGACCATCCCGCTCTCCGCCTTCTGGGCTGGAGTCGGAGTCACAGGCCCGACGAGTGTCGCCAACGACGACAACGTCTCCATGCTGAGCGGCAGGTCCTCGGTTATTTCCTCCGTGTCTCAACCACGTGGCGCTAGAGCGGGCCCCCATCCCGTACCCTCTCTGCCCCCCATGGTACCTGTTCCCACCATGCAGGGCCCGGGCGGAGAACCCATGGTCAACCTGGCTAGCATCCAGAACTGGATCGCTAACGTCGTCTCGGAAACGATCATGCAGAAACAGAGCGAGATGAGCCTGCCTCCGCCGTCGCAGGCCGGCTCCGTGCTGGGCTTCGGGGGGACCCCCAGCTTGCTATCCGGGCGGGGTGGGGAATTCGACAAGGCATCCCTTTTGAGCGGAGCGCCATATTGCAGTGCTCCGCCACTAGGGAGCGCCACCACCACCAGGGCGGAGTCAGTTCTCCCGGGCGGAGGGTCGTCCAGAATCTCGGGTAGCTCAAGCCTGGCGTCGAAGAAAACCAAAATCACCACCACCAGCGTTCCCCTCTTCAGCCTCTTCCAGGACCAGGTGGACCTGGGCAAGCTTGACTCCATGGACAAGGAGATGAAGTCCGAGATGAGGGACAAAATGGCCACCTACGAGAGGAAGAAGATCCTGGAGGACAACAAGCGCAGCACCCTCTTCAAGAAGAAGAAGCCCAAGGAGGACGAAGATGAGGAGGAGAGGAATAAGAAAGAGGAGGAGTTTCTGAAGGAGAACAGCAAGAAGGTGGAGAAACCGAAGAGGAGCTACGGCCTCTCTGGATGCCTCAACCTCAACCCGGCCCTGGAGAAGGACAAGAACACCAGCATCGACGACTGGCTCAAGAGCGTCCGCCCTCCGCCCAAGAAAACAACCTCCTCGTTGAACGCAGACAGGCCTGCGACGGGAGTGTCGGTGGTGGAGGACCCCTACGACGATCTCGACGGCTCTGCCTCGGAATTCGGCTTCCCGGGCCACGTCCGGAATCCCGGCGAGGGCGAAGAGGAGTACGGTGTCACGTCCAGTCCGAATCACCCTTACCGGGGCACGCGGTCGCAGCTTGACTCCGAATTCTCCTCTAATGGCTTCACGCAGTCTCATAGCTGCAGCCGAGCGGGAAGGTCCTACGTTGAGCGCGACGAGGGAGCGGAGAGCTTCTCCGCGAAAAGAAAGCTTGGCAACAACCGTTCCGACACAGGAAGAGTCGATAGGACGGAGGTAGGGGGAAATGAGGAGGATGAAGTCAGCGCTTTCATAGCCCAAGCTCGACAGAGAATCCGAGCTCGGGCGGTGGCAGAGGCAGAGGATGACGAGGTTCTTGTTGCGTGGAGGGCACAGCAAGAGGCCAAGTCGCAGAGAAGGAACGAGTCCTAACAGAGTAGACTACTGACTGACAGCAACATAACCTATACTAAAGGAAATGGATTGCATTGATATAGAGCTTTTCTAGCCTTTCGGCCACTCAAAGCGCTGTACAGTATTGCCTCACATTCACCCATTAACACACCGATGGTGATGGCTGCCATGCCAGGAGCCACCTGGCCACCGGGAGCAGTTAGGGTTAGGTGTCTTGCTCAGGGACACCTCCACACTTGGTGAGGGGTTAGCGGGGTTCATGCCTTCTGGATCACCTGGCTGTCGCCCAGTCCTACCAACTGTCACTGCCACTGCCACCCTACTGTTGAGAAATCGTATGACGATTCTAGTTCTTAGGTTTTGTTTTTAAATTGGACACTATTTGTTGTATGGATAACTGGAAGGTGTATTAAATAATAGCCTATATTTGGTAAAGAAACTAATATATTCATGCCACACAAAAAAATTCTGTCTGTTAGACTATATAAAAGGAATAACGCTCTGCACTCTTGCCTAATATTTTATATTGATGCATGTGATGTTTATGTTCACAGCCTGCATTAATAAAAGTTGAAAATGTAGAAATTGTCTGCTTTCATTGAAGGCTACTATTACTTATTAAATCGTAACATTCAATAAGTGCCATCTACTGTATCCTTAGTTTACATTATAGTGACATCTACTGGATTATTTATGAAATACATGTACACATTATTTGTAGACCGGTGTGTAAATATATTTTGTGTCTATCATTAACCCTTTATTATGTGATTTAGAGTAGATAGACTACTTTTTTTGCAATGTGTGTGGGTCTTGATACCGAACAGAAATAGCTTATAGTAGGGTTTTGGCTAGGATATTTCTGTATCATAGGCCTATAGATAGCCTGCATGTGTTGACTTACTCATGAGCTTTGTGGCCAAGCATTGTGTTGAATACTATTTCCATTTTGCCATTTATATATTTACAGCAAAAAGAAAAACTATGACATAATAGTATAATAAGTCTATATTGCCCATCCCTAATGCAACACAGACATGCCTCTAGTGCTCTGGTGCACTTCAGCCTGGAGGTTTGAGCCCTGGAATGGAGCTGACATGCTGTACCTGCTCCTCATTACTTAATGAAGGTGCTCTAGTCCAGACTCAATGCGGGACCCCATTCACGCCTTGGTACGAGCGGACGCCACACTGAGGTGTGTATGTGTGTGTGTGTGTGAGTGCGTGTGCGTGTGTCATAGAACTGTGTGTTTGTGTGTGTGCGTGTGTGCACATACATACACTGCATGCAAAACATCAAGACAAGGTGTTTTGGCCTGAAGGGACGTCTAAAGCCCTGAATTGAGACACACACTGGACAAGACATTTGCCATTATATGTTTGCCTAACTGGAAGTTAAGCTTGTATATATTTGTATCACTTATCGTATTTTCTAATTGCTGACTGCATAATTTAATTGCGTATGTCGACGCTGTTAACGATGACAATAGGTTCAGTAAGATGCCGTTGTTTCAAATGACAGCATACACATTTGGATTGAGCTTCAAATGCGTTCTTAAATACAATATAGAAGCTGTATTCCCATGTAGCGCACATACACCAATCAATCGTGTTTTAAATGTTGATTCCTACAATTTAATGGACTACAAACCCCAGAATACTTTGCACGACGTCACTATCACGGAAATGTCTTAGTAAAGGTAGCATCAGCTCTCTGTAGCTGTGCATTTGGCAAGTGGCAACCCAGGTCTCTTTAAAGAAAGTGAGCATTTTCGACGTTTTCGATTATATTTTGGGACTATACTCAAGGTGGGTCATGCAGGCGATAGTATACAAAAATGTACGTGTATGTTCTATAATTAGGCGCTTAAACATCAGTTTAAAGGGAATGCTGGCGTGGCTAGGCTAACACTAACTACCAAGATGGCTACATATCTATTTACTAAGGAACAACAACAAAGCATGAACCACTACTTGGATTAGGCTGGATAATCGTGTAAATTTAGCGACGTTGTTTATTAGATAATAGGCGCTTCAAAACTCTTGACAGCTAAACGCACGTACTTTGCTATATTTATGCTTTGACCACATGACAACCATGATTAAAATATATTAATATATATTCTTGGCTGAAGGTGGTTGTTATGGCCCCATCTTGACGATGACACCATTGCTATTACTATCATTTGGAGGAAGAGGAACAAGATGCTGACTACATAGATTTAGCTTGCCGGCTGACCGCGGTGTGGCTAGAACCAGAAGGTCTGTGGTAGCAAGGAACATACAGACAGGAAAATGCCCAGGCGAAAGCAGTCCAATCCCCAGCCGGTGAAATGTGAGTTACCTGCATCATCTTAAACTGATACGTCTGTATAGCTGACCCCAGAACCACGATCTGTGCTCTGGCTGAACCTAACTCTTTTGTTTTCTTGACAACACTCCGACTCTAGTTTAAGTTTGGGGAAGTTTGAATTGAGCTGTGTTTTCTGTTGTTGCGTTTTGTTGTTTTACTCAAGCCATGGCAACCTATCTACCAACCACTGGCAATGTATCATAGTCTTACTCTCCTGCAGGTTGAGCTGGATGTGTTTTTAATAAAATGTTGATCTGCTGGCTCGTTATGTATCGTGTGTGTGTGTGTGCGCGTGCGTGCATGCGTGCGTGTTACCTCATCCTGAACGTTCTGACTCGGCTGGACTCGACACTTCCTCTGCTTCCTCTCCACAGCTTGGCGTTAACATGACTGCTCCATTTACCTCATCTGACTGTTACCTTTTATCTCGTGTAGGGTTTGGTTGTCATGTTCTTCCTCCATGGGTTCTCACATTTTCTGATGTTTTTTTCGCCTCCTGTGTATTTCTCACTCCAGTCCAATTGAGTCTCTAAGGCGTTCACAAAGGTTTTCTCCCCATAGAAACCAAAACATTATCTCCCCTGGTAGAATCCCCCAAGGCACTCCAGCCTAGACTGTCCTCCTTCCACCTCTGCCCAATATCTCCTTCCTTTCCACATCCATTGCTTGTATGATGTTGCTCTCTGGCCATTACTCTCACACTCCCATGGCCTGAAGTGTTTTTACATATCAAATATGTATCGCTAAATAATTCAGCAGAACTGAAACCAGTCGTGTAGTCACAGCGTTAAATTACAACTTTTAAAAATGAATACACAACAAGTGTACATTGACATTGAAAATGTCAAACAAATGGCATGCAACCAATTGCTTCAATTTTTTGGTGAGGGGGGGTTAAAACCCCCATTTCCTACTCACATACACACACACACACCATCACCACAACCACCAAAATGTTTGTCCTTCCCCAAGGGATGGAGCAGGTTAAGGGGGTATTATTGTTTCCATGGGAACGTTTGGCCTGTGCAGCCCTTTGAGACTACTGAGTAATTTGATTAAGGGCTATAAAGATTTTGTGAAAAGTTGAATAATAATAAGGCATTTTCAAATGTGTGTGTGATTGGGTGGGTGGGTGCGCGTGCAGTGGAGTCGGAGGATGGTGCCATGGTGTGCGAGCCAGACTGTCTGGTGTTGGAGAAGGATTTCCTACTGAGTGGAGAACTGGAGTTTGGTGACTCTGAGATCATGGGGCTGGACAGAGAGTCTGGTCAGTGAGTCATGCGGTCACACACACTCACATTTATATTATAAGGCCGGTTTCACAGATGGTTGTTTTAGTTTAGTCTGAGGCTAAAATGAATATTCAATGAAAATTTTCATTAAATATAGTACTTCTAAGGGACTAGGCTAAATCCATTTGTGAAACCAACCCATAATGTATAATATACATTATTTTAGTTCATATAAAGTATTTAATTGCATATTTCATCTCTTCAATTAGTTTAATCAGTTTAGTTCTGTGTTTTGTGCTCTAATCTTGAAATGGTTGAGATAATGAAATGACGTGACCCACGCTCTTCTTCTCCTGTCTCTTGAACACAACAGCTGATTAGACGGTGTTTGTCCTCCCCATCTAGGCATGACCGTCTTCTCTCTGAGCGTAGAGGAGGATCCCTTGGCGACGACAGACTCCACCTTCCCGGCATTCTTTTCCTGCAAGGGGTGTGGCCAGCTCTTGGGAGACACCACATTAGGGGCAGGATTAGATTTAGGTAAACACCGACATAATTTTATAACGTGACTAGACTTCTGTGCTTTATTATGTTGTAAATACTGTATATACTGTAACATAATTACACTTGCTGACATGCTGCCCCTGTTATTGTCCTGACAGAAAATCGGTTGCGTACTTGTACTATTGACAAATGTACTGTTTGTAAGTTGCTTTGTACCAAGCGTCTGCTAAATGTTGTAAATGTTTTGTTGTGTCAGAAGGGGCGGGGCTGGACCTGAGGGCGGGGCTGTACTGCCTGTCTTGCGAGGTGGGTCTCAAGTCGGAGGGGGTGCACGGCGTCACCCTCAACCTGTCTCTGGAGGAGGAGCCCGGCCTCGCCCGCCTATGCAACGGCGGGAAGCGGCGGGGGGGCGGGGCCGCGGCCGCCCCGCCCAAGCTGTACTCGTGCGCGCTGTGCCCCTTCACCTCGCGCTACTCCAACCACCTGAAGCGCCACATGCGCACGCACGACGGCCAGAAGCCCTACCGCTGCTCCGCCTGCCCCTACGCCTCGGCGCAGCGCGTCAACCTGCAGCGGCACGCGCGCACGCACACGGGCGAGAAGCCCTACCGCTGCCACCAGTGCAGCTACGCCTGCAGTTCCCTGGGTAACCTGCGGAGGCACCAGCGCATGCACGCCAAAGAGAGGCCACAGCGGCGGGAGAAGAGGAGAGCAAGACGGAAAAAAACTGATGGGGATGAAGGTAAAATGTGTGGGATATTACTATTATTATTATTATAACAATGATAACTGACGGGGATAAAGGTGAAATATGTGGGATTTAAATTTTTTCTGTTGTAGTGATAATAATGATAATAATGATGATGATAACTGTAGGGAAATAATAGTAAATACAAATGTCTGTAAAATGTGCGTTTATGCAAATGAGACGCTACAAACCTCATTAAGATTGGCCCACTTCGCGTGCGTTACCGACGGCTGCTATTTGAGTTCTGTAACACAGTGCTACATCTAGCCTGTGGGGAGATTACCATAGAAGGACTGATGTAGACGTTGTGGTCTAGCATTAGAACAAAGGGCCATAAGCAGCAGAATTGGGGAAGTGTCGAGTCAAGTCAAAACCGAAAGGGTTTGAAAAGGAGGAAGTGGGCTTTAATGCGTTTGGCTGGCTGGCCGAGTAATGGAGTGGAACTTTAGTGAAGCGGTCATTTTGTTAGATGTGTTTTTATTTGTTTTGTTCCATACTTTCATGAATTTGCGTTGTCAGTCACACTGTCAATCAAGCAGGACTTGTACACGCCCACACAGTCCTCAGAAGAGGTCTAATGAGCCTCGTTAATTCAGAACACCTGTGGGTGTCTCTCTCTGTCTCTGTCTCTGTCTCTCTGTCTCTCTGTTTCTCTGTCTGTCTCAGAAGCGGTGGTGTCAGACCTGACGCTGCGCGTCTCCCAGGACTCGACCTACCTCCAGACCCTGGGGGCGCTGGGCTCGCCCTCGGCCCCCCTCCCCGACCTCCTCTTCCCCCTGTGCTGCAGGCTGTGCGGCCTGACCCTGGAGGAGGCCAACCTGGAGGGGCTGAAGGAGGAGGCGGATGGAGAGGGAGATGGCAGTCAGGTAGGTCGAACTTCATTGTAGCTTTATTTTTGTTAATTACGGATAGTGGGGAGAAATTATGTTCCATGGCACCATCTGCTGGGTAGTTTAGATAATGCAGCAAAGTACAACATTTTTTGCCAACAGAAATCTGAAATTAAATTCTATTCCAGACACGGAAACTGGTCATTTGATAATTTTCTTTTGGCTAAATCATGTCAGATAATTTCCTTTGCAGTATGTTTACATTGTATTTGCCATCCATCAGAATGTTATTGGATGTGGTATTACATTTAAACAAATATTTATATTATTGTTGTGAATGTATACATGCACTATCTAAGCATATCATTAGCATCACACACATTTTCAGTTTGTTTCCAGCCAGACATGATTCTGGCAGCCTGCTGTTCTGTTCATTATAGGTCATGAATGTTCAGATTTCTAATCTGTGAAAGTCAGGGAATTTGACACGACATAATGTTTCAGACTAGCGGCCTTCATTATGAGCATGAAAAATAATGAACAAAGATATTTACACCTGATCAAAACAATAACACCTCTCCGCTCAATGCCTCAGAAGCTCCGCCCTCCACATTGCAAATGCATGTTAAGATATTGTGTCTGCAGTGCACCACATTGTTTGTGTGCCTATTTATGGAGCCACGGCTGTATTAGAAACGCCAAATTATCTATTACTTAGCTAGTCTATTACTTAGCTAGTCTATTACTTAGCTAATCTAAGTAATAGTAATGAGTAATAGCTAGTCTATTACTTAGCTAGTCTCTTAATTATCTTAGACGTAGCGTATAGGACCTTTTCAACAGGTGAATAATGTCTGCCATTCTCCAGGTGTGTCGCCGCTGCTCACTGGAGCTGCTGTCCAAGGAGACCGGCGGCCCCCCGTGCAGCCCAGAGGCCCCCCCGCCCCCGGCGGCGGGCGGCGGCGGGCGGCGGCGGCGTGCAAGCAGCGGCCCCGCCAAGCTCCACCCGTGCCCCCACTGCCCCTTCCTGTCGCACTACCCCAACCACCTGGCGCGACACGCCCGCACGCACGCCCCCGACAAGCCGCACCGCTGCCACCGGTGCCCCCACTGCCCGTACGCCTCGGCCCACCCGGACAACCTCAAGCGGCACCTGCGCGTGCACACGGGCGAGAAGCCGTACCAGTGCCCGGCGTGCAGCTACGCGTGCGGCAACCTGGCCAACCTGCGGCGGCACGAGCGCATCCACTCGGGCGCCAAGCCCTTCCACTGCGCCGTGTGCGGCTACAGCTGCAACCAGAGCATGAACCTGAAGCGGCACATGCTGCGGCACACGGGCGAGAAGCCGTACGCGTGCGGCCAGTGCGGCTACACCACGGGCCACTGGGACAACTACAAGCGGCACCAGCGCAAGCACGGCCTCAACGCCGACGGCTGGGACAAGCGGGCGCCGCCCGGGGTCAGGGTAGAGGGGGAGGCGGAGGGGGAGGCGTGAGCTCGGTCCGGGGTTCCTAGCTCCACATTACACTGATGGTATTTCCAAAAACGTAATGTGGAAATCTGTTTTAAAAATATTTTTTTCTATTATTAAAAGTACACTCCTAAATACGGCCCTTCCAGAGCCCCGCACGTTTTGCCCTAACTCGCGGTTTAGGCTTTACAACACAACCACACACTACAGTACTATAAATTGGTGTGGCTGTAGCGGGGGGGGGGTCGTCATGTGAGCATGGGAGGTGGAGTAGTGAAGAGCAGCTGGTTTCAGACGCACGTGGAGAATAGCAGCCCCGTGTGGGTGAAATGCAATGTGGTAACGTGCAGCCAGCACACGCCCTCACGTGTGGATCGCACAATGGCTCCTAAAGTCACACGACACTCATGGGATTGATTGTGCTTGATGTAGCAGCTTGATGTGTGTGTGTGTGTGTGTGTGTGTGTGTGTGTGTGTTGGATACACTGGTGACCCTTCAGTCCTTGATGGGCGGGGCTAAACTCAGGTGCCTTAGCAGCAACGGAGTGATTGACTGCAGTAAATACACTGACCCAAATGACGGGCATTAAAATGTGTGTATGTGAGAGAAATAGGCCTATTCCATATCTGCAGTTCGGAAATTATCAATGAAATCGAATGTCAGTTTGCCAGGTGTGTGTCTGTGTGTGTCACTGCACAGGTTCTTATACATTTGTATCTACATGCCAATCTGCTGAAATAAAATGTGTATATATATTTTTTTCAACAGATGTTCTATTTTTTTTAATGTTTGGATAATTTCTTCTTTTTTTCATTATTGTAGACCATCCAATCACAAACATGTATTTCAGCAGGTGTGGACTTTTTATCTACAGCATGCGTATAACGGCCTATAATCCTAACAAGACTTGGTCTGGTATTTCTGGCCCAAATGTTGAAAACCTAACGTGGCTCTAACGGACGTCAGATTGCACAGATTATCTCTAATGACCTGCAGGACTACAGATCACACTGTTTCATTACACTGGGATTCTTGTTGTGCATGAAATGGGAGATAATGTCCACACACTGGTTTTATAATTATTTCTTGCTGCAAGGTCTTTCTCAAGACTCTTGTGAGGGCAATATAAGATATAACTACAATCAGGTGGTTGCATGCTCTAATGGCCTCTTATACTATGTTTTGTACAGGATACAATTATGAGCAAAGGAAAATATTCCTCCATAGAATAATTAGTCTAAACACTTTTTCCTATTAATTTTGCACCTAACCTAGGTCCGATGCATATTGTTATTTGTATTTCTCCATGTGGGATTTATTGTGAATAACTTGTCACTATTCCTCAGCGCTGCTCAAGAGCAATTTCTCTTTGGAATAACACTGGCTGGAATCTCGCTCATTGTAACGTGGCAACCCAGCTGTTGCCACACAGACTGAGAGAAAGCGAATGTAATTTCATTTTGAGGTCACATTTTGATTTTTAAATTAACTAGATTTTTTTTAAATGATTGTTGCTATGCACAAATGTGGTAGGATAGATCAAATGTTTCACAGTTTTGGCTCGTTTTATTTGAAGAGAGAATTTCAGAATCCAACCATGCTGAATTGAACAATATTAGGGCTATTTAGGGCGATATTAGGACAGCTGGTCTTGGGCCTAATTTACATTAAGCATTTTAGTACTTTTCACATATGTTCTATGTTGCTATTACAACACTTAATGTTATATTTTGTGTGGAAGGTAACACGAATACATTTACAAGCTGTTATGTTCAGAGTTTTATTTGATTTGGGCAGTTGTGATGTCACTCTGTGTCCACAGTGCCTTCATAGTTTTAATAAAGTATGTTTGATTGAAGTAAGTTTGGCCTGCTTATGAACCCCTTCTAGAATCAATCTACGTCCTCTTTTTAGCTAAGGAAACACCTGCATCTCACACCCATGCGAATCCCCAATACAACAGTTTCTTTGCACCTCAAAACTACGAACACATACAACAACAATTTCAAAAGATTTCACTTTTAAAAATATAGTTTCAGCTTTCTTGACTATCTTTTACGAACTTGGAGAATATGCTATTTTATTGTACTATATGTCCTACAGTGATAGTTAAAAGTACATTGCAGTCTACTGTGACTGCAATGTACTGTATCTCCTCCACACACCCCATATGTAAAGTAGTGTCCATGTGTTTGTGCATGCTGTAAACTGCACCATTTCACTCTGTAATTAAAGACAGAAGTTAACCAAACTCATGGGCCAGGTAAGTAAATCATTTACCTATTTTTATCATTTGCATTTCATTTTGTGTACTTATAGTAACTAACCAATTACCAAGCATTACCAGTGAATTCAGTTCACTTAATTAAATTCAGTGATTTTTAGATGTTTGTATGGAAAAATCTAATCAAGCAAGCAGATAGTACTATGAGGGTTCTCTTATTTTTATGCATTAGCATTGTCAGCTTCATAAGCATATAATGGGACATGGTCTGGCTTGGTTCAATACAATCATGTGATAAAAAAATTCTAGATTTGCTTTTGGAATGTTGATATTTTGTTTATTTTCAGAAAACCTCCCGTGAAGATTTGTACCCTGGGGATATACTGGAATATCCTCGGAATGAATACTTCTCTCACTTTGGAATTTACTATGGAGAGAGGGATGGAGTTCCTTACGTGGCTCACTTAACATGTAGAGGTAGGCGTCGAAAAGGTCTTCATAAGCATATAATGGGACATGGTCTGGCTTGGTTCCACCCGTACCCACCGACTGGCTGGGAACTGAACCGACTGATCCCTACCTGTATTTTTGTGTTTATTGCATGCATTCAGTGTAACTATTTGTTTTTTAATGAGTGCGTGTGTGTCAGATTCTGACTCACAGCTTGTGCTGTTCGGTAGAGCTATGAGGTCACACGTCAAATTGGATCCTGTGGAGTTAGTCGGCAAAACGTTCAAGGTAGAACACACACACACACACACACACAAGCTGTTTAAAGACTGTATAAGCCTAAATTAAACCACTCATACAGTTGACCCCTTCACTTTCAGGTCAACAACATGTTCGATGGGTCATTCCCAGCCAAGGACTTCCACACCGAAGTGAAGCCGGCCATAGATGAGTTAATTGGCCGGGAGGTCACGTTTGACATCCTGTTCCACAACAGTGAACACCAGGCAACACTCTTAAGATATGGAGTCAAGAAATCTGAACAGGTAACTGCAGCCAAACACCAGAATCAGCCTGTATTAGCCTATGTTTTTCCTTGTCTTGGGAAAAACGTTTTGTGTTGGCATAAATAGGTCTGTCTGTGTGTTACAGATAGAGAGGATCTACAAACATATCATGCCGGCGTGGAAGAAGCTTTTTAGAGATAAGAAATTGTAACTTTGTACCCAAGCAGTAAGCAACCATTTACTTATCAAGGAACCACAGTTGACAGCTGTATTTTGGGATATGGCCACAAGGGGGTAGCAGTACCTGTGATCTGGTTGTGCTCCGGTTATGTAGGGCCTGTAAGTAGCCCGTCCCCCCTCCCCAAATTGCTGTATATGAACCGTATGAATTAAAATCTAAACAAAACGTCTGACTCTAGAATAGATTACTTTGTGTGTTAATCTAGGAATATAGTAAGTATTAGCTAAAATTACAATATACTTCTTTTCGCTAGTACTTATCTATCTGAAAGTATATACTTTCAGATGGCATGTAATTTTGTATCCCATATAGCCTTCATTTAAACTGTCTGTATTCACTTTTAAATATGATAATTATCATATCAAATTCAGTAGAATATGTATTGTGAATGTTTTCCTTTTGGTAATCTCTATTTAAATTTAAAGAGAATTTCACCACAATATCCAGTAAATACCGCCCTTAGTGCATCAAACACATTGGCAGAAACACAGTTAGCCATTATTTTTTATATAATGAAATATACGGAATGTACTGATCATAATAGTCATGAAACAGACTTGGGCTTGATGCATATAGAGGGGTAAGTATTTGCAGGCAATAATGCTTTGTTATAATTTAACATTTCCCAGTTTGAAAAAGCATGCTTGCTGTTATGTCAGATTAACAATGGTTAATTAAAGCATTTTTTAAACTGAGCGCACAAAATTCTGTTCTGGGTTTTCTGTCCACTATTCGGTCCCATCACAGTTTGGACGTCGGTGCACAGGGTAAGTCTTGAAGCCAAGATATCAGCAAGCGGTTGACCTCAGATGGCCTAAAACGCACACAAACACACACACATGTATTGTACTATCCTGACAGAATGGCGCACACACAAAAATACATACTTCTCCATTTGGGTCCAGTGACCACACTCCTCGATGTGTCCCCTGGTCAGACCTGGTATCTGAGACAAGAGAGGTGTTATTAACGGGGGGTTTCATGAAGACTGTGTTGAAGAAAAAGGGGAAGTTGTGTCTGGCGCTGGCTGTTGGGTTCTCACCCTAACGGATGTTCGCACAGGAAGCATTTCAAATAAGTAAGATAACGCAGATGAAGTTACACTGAAGTTGGTTCTATTTATTCTGAAAGCAGCTGCTGTATGCAGTGTTGCAAGCGGTCTGTCTGTCTGTGTGTGTGTGTGCGCGTGCATACTCACCATATCTTCCATACCCTTGGACATGTCTGCTGAAAGTACAGGGTCTTTTCCAGTTGTCACCATGAGAGCTGGCATCAACAGCTAACAAGTAAACACACAGTTATGTTAAGACACACTGTTTGAATGCAGGTACCTACATCTACAGGACACAAGACTAAGATAATATTCAAATGTATTTTGTTCTTCCGTCCAGCTATTTATTTATTCTGTACTTGTTGTGTACCGTTTGTTTTATTGTATACAATAAATAGTTACATTTGATGAATTACATTTATCTGAGTGCGATGTGACAATGTATGTCACGATTATCCTGGCCAAAATAATTGCGATAGACGATATTATCGCAATTATTTATTATTAAACTCTTAAAATGCCACTAAAACATATTGAAATCACGTGTTCTTACATTTAGTTAAACTAATATTTTTATTTTATCATGACATGTACGGTCAAACCCTAGCATACTTTGGTGATTGACTGAAAAAATGCAGGCTAAAACAAATCTATCTGTAAATCAATACAATTGGACTGTACAAGTGAGCTAGACAGCTTTTTTTCAAGTCACTTGGGGAAATATATTTATGGGAGGATATTCATGATGATCACGATAACTGTCATTCACCACAACACGATTATCGTCAGTATTTTTACCACGATAAATGCTAATATTATACATCGTTCCATCCCTAGACGTGACATACCTTTGCTTGTGGACGAGAACACATCCACGTCCAGTTCCTCTCAATGTTGCGGTACCAGTTCAACGGACCCCTGGGTGACAAACGGTGTGGATGAAATAATTCTGAATCGATTCACTGAATAAAACATGACATGGGAAGCATTTAGCACTCGCACACCTGAAGCCTCTGTCTTTGTACTGGCTCACATAGTAATTCAATGTCTCCTCAGACAAAAAGGGGCTTCTGGGAATCTCTTGAGGTGCCCCCACAAACAAGCCACCTACAACACAGTACAGATTAGCGTCTTTTCATTTACTGGCCATTTTCAGCTTTGTGCATTTTGTTAATTGTTTGAGTGCATGCTCCCTCTGCAGGTCAAAAGTCTTTTTATTTTATTTAAAGGAAAAGTCCATAGAACTATGTTAATCAGGCCTCCAGCATTTGAACCCTGCACTGACCCTAGCATTGTTAGCACTGCACCAACACTTGACTTACCTCTTGCACGGACCCCAGCAGTGGTGACAAAAGGCTGATCTGCCTGAGAATGAACACACACAGTTTCTACCTTACCATTAATGTTAGCCAGTAATATTCCATGTATTGTTTCTACCTCTCTAGACCTGGGTCTTCACTGTAAACAAAATACATTTTTCTATTCAGTAAATGGAATGGGGCGTGTGTGTGGGGCTTTCCTCACAGTATCTCCTGAGAGCAAAAAGAACAATTTAAATGTTCTCGCCAAGTCTTTCTCCAGCTCTGCCTCTGCTACACCCTGCAACACAAAACACGCACACATTAAGAGAATAATAAGTAAAAAGTTTCAGTTGATTACTCTCTGCTGAACACACACACACGTGTGTGTTCACACTTACGGGTTCTTGAAAGTACAGTTGGTAGTCAAATATGGGGATGGCCTTTAACCTCTCCAGGGGATTCACAGTGGGGCTCACAGGAAACATTGGGATGTTTAGCGATGCCACTGCCCTACACACACACACTCACACACACAGAAATGGGAAAACGTGCATGTTTCAACAATGCATACTATGTGTATGCAGTATGTCTACGTGTACATGGCATCTGTGTGATTGTACCGTATACATGTGTGTGTGTGTCCTAACCTGACTCTCTCTGGGTGATACCTAGCCATGGTCCAAACCAATGCACCACCCCAATCATGGCCCACCAGGGTCACCTGTGGGATTTGCTGGAGACAGACAGACAGGCAGGTAAATTATTCCGAGGTCATGACCTTGAGCCGGTATTGTATACAATAAATAATTAATACTGAACTAAAGCACTGGGATTGGAGGTAGACGTTTGAGAGAACAAAAAGAGATAATGGAAGACTGATAGAATAAAGCTAAAACCCCATGTAGGACCCCACCCCATAAAGTGACCCAACAACAGCCTGTTAACAAGCATGAACATAAAGATGTGCCGTCAAACACTCACCATTTTGTCCAGAAAGGTGATTATGTCCTAAACAGACATGACAGAATGCGTTATAGTACGGACCGTATGTGTATATGTATGTATGTATGTATGTATGTATGTATGAGAGACTCATACCTGGCAGAGCTGCTCCAGAGCGTATTCTTCTATGTCTGCCAAAATGACATTAGTTTCAAGTTACGTCAAGTGTGCGAGCAAACTGAGTGCATATTTGGCATAATCAGGGTCTGCCATATCAGCCAATAGAATTTAGCCTTTCTTTGCCCTCTCTGAAAAGTATCTGGCTTGAGTTTTCCATTCTATTATTTTAACAACTCCGGCTTGCAGTCGGCTAATGATTAATCACCATTGAAGTTTTTGGTGGTTTGAATGAGCCTAGGGTTTGAATCACATTTCCTAAAACATGAACAAATCGTTTTACTCACCTTGAGGGGCTGTGGACTCTCCGTAACCTTTCATGTCCAGTGCCAACACTCTGAATCCCGCTCCTGCCAAAGCCGGTATCTAGCGGAGAGCGTTGATAAATAATAATATAAGCAGGCTGGTGCAAAGTACTACAGTCTTAACCATTGGCTGCGTTTGTATACCTGATATCTCCAGGAAAACCAGCTCTCGGGAAACCCATGGCACAATAACACTGGTGGGCCTGCACCCATTTCAACATAGTGGGTCCTGACCCCTGGCTGGAAGGGAGAGGTCGCTGTATTAATGTTGGCAGTGCACAGGTACGAGGAGACTTGGCAGCTTAGTGTTCCATGCAGAAAGAATGTAATGTACCGTCTATGGCTACAGAATATTGATCATTCTAATTATATTATCTTGTATGACTGTAGAATGCATGCATGTATTTTTGTGGGTGAAATTTGTGTTTTGTCTTGCTATTGAGACAAGCAACAATGGAGGCCTTTCACATATGACCCCAAGGGACTGTACAGCGTCTTAGACTTCAACTGGGTGGTCTGAGACTTCCACTGGGCGGTGTGCCAACTGAGTCTACAGCTTTGAGCTGTTGTGCATTTGTCTTTGCCTTAATGGTGACATATCCATGTGACACGTCAGTGGGTCTGCAAGACAATGGAAGGTTTTCCGGTGAGGATGTCTGGAACACAGAATCGCAAACAATGTCTGAATAACATTTTCTGTTTAATTAATCTATTAATAAATTAATTATTTTCCTTTTAATTTAGTTTTGCTATCTTTAACGTCTACCTTTTATGCTGACATTGGGATATCAATAATTTTGATGTTGGAATGTTTTTTTTCATACAGAGTTAACTTGGGAATACTGCCAGTAGAGACTTGTTTTTGGTAGGGAGAAATGAGGGGCGATTCCAGATAATACATATCAGGAATACACAGCTGGAGCGGAATTTATTTTCATAGCAAAAAGATACATTTTACCTGGAACTTCACCTGGGTTAGGTTGTGGGCTTGTTGTATACTGTATTGAACTGCATATGCTATGGCGGTTTAACATACATTCAATATCATCTATCTACATTGTCTCATGTCAAATTCCCTGACTTTTCACTGACTAAAAATCTTTATTAAAACAATTAAATATCTTTGTTTGAAAAGACAGGGCTTTTGTCATAGATACACCAACTGAAAAATATACTACTCATGTAACCATTCAGACCTATTATTTCAATATTAGCTGAAACATCTCAAAATTCCTCAATATTCCACCCAAAACATGATCAAATTTCCTGACTGAAATAGTTTTGAGCCCTGCATCCAAACCTCCCCCCCCCCCCCCCCACACACACACACACATAAAATGGCCATGCTGTTTGTGCCTTACATTCTCTCCTGTGAAGACAGCCAGTTCACTGAGAGCATCAGTCAGGTTTTTTACTAAGATGGCCTTCATGCCTACTGTTTCAGCAGCCACCACACTCTCCTCATCCACATCCAACCACACTGCCTGTAACAAGACATGAGACAAATCGCAGCGAAAGGAGAGAATATGGCAATACATATTGATTCAGAAAAATAGTTATTTAGAAAGTATAATCTCCTCCTGCATACATCTGCACACAACAACATGTAATCATTTGAAGACTTGTTTGGAAGACTATGTCCTGTTTACATGCCTGTGGTATGAACTAAAGTCTGAAAGGATCAAATTCCTGTACATTAGTTTCTCGTGAAAAATGTCCCTTACTGGTACCGTTAGCCAGGAGGTGCAAACGTGTCAAACGTGTGTGACAACCATTAGCGGGCATTCAGACTACCTTCAAGTGATCAGAACAACTAACGTTAAACGATGATATTCATACACAGGGGCTTTGTAGCCTGGTGTATCCAGATCCAAAATTGTGAACAGGGTCCGGACTCGCTCGGGTTAATAGAAAACTGTTGGAGCAGTCTTCAACCAATCGGCGTCACCGCAACTGTTTGTATCGCTTCACAGCTACTGCCATTTCCAAACACGCGCTTGGCTGCAACTTCATCGCACTTAATATCCACCCCGCTGGCTAGTCTACCATCCAGGGTGGCTGTGTGAACACTAACGCCAACAAGGATTCCAGACTAACATCCGGAATACTTGAATACTCTCTCCGGATGTAGGATCATCTATCTTCTTGAACCAAAGTGATTCATAATGGTCTTGATGGTTGTCAGGTGGAGCCAGGCTAATAGCTTTCACCACCTTAAACCAATCACAAGGAACAAAAACACTTAACAGTTGTGGGCACCAGCTGAACTACACATTTGGTACTGTAGTTCCGCTGTCTTGTTAAGTGTGTTTGTGTCGACATAAGTGATATGTGCGTGTGGTAAGTGTTCTTTATACCTGCTGCGGTGCGACTCCTAGACGCTGCAGAGCAGTCGTGAACATGGCCGGCTCTGGGACCCTGTGACCCAAACGACAGGACTGGAAGACCTTATCAAAGTGGAGACTGAGCAGAGATAAAAGGCGGGCCGAACTGGCTCCATCAGCGCAGTCATCTACCCACTGATTGGCTACCACAGCTGTCAGCAGCCCTGATAAGTAAGAGAGGATGTCTGCTAAATATTACTTCAGTTATGCTTACCTGCACACACACATTTATTGTTATTCTACTCCAATAAATGCATTTGAATATACAATGATCAATGTATAAGAAGCCATCTTTAGCTTGAAATGCTGACTCACGTTAAACTCTGAACAGTCCTATTCAACATTTATAGTGTCGAATGTCCCATAACAGGCTTTATGTACAGTACATTTGTAAAATATTAAATATAATGGTGTGTGTCTATTTACCACTTCGGCGTAGATTGACAGCAGTCTGCAAGACATCAGCATTGACGTCTTTCTTCTCTCTTAATTCCTCTATTAAACCCCTGACACTAAAGTTCCCCTTAAGAGTCAATCCCTGGACCTCCAACTCCTTCAGAAACTCCGTCTCCAGGTCTGAAACCATCTACACGCACGCACGCACACAGACACGTGCACACACACAGACGCACAGTAGTAGAGGTGAGTAGAGCTCTACATAATGTAGGCTAATCGTGCCATGTTGTGCCAAATGTATAGACTATTTAAAGTCACTTTCCAGATTATAGTTGAGTGACTATTTCCATAGCCTCCTAACAGCACACCTGTCAATGAAGATGCTTGTTTGACCCAGGCGCCAAAGTAGGCACCTAATTTATCAGAGGAGCGAATCGAAAGGCTTTTAGGACTCCTAAAGTCCTTTCGATTTGTCGTGATTCACTCAATGTGGGGGCTGAGGGGACTCCTAAATTAGGAGGGCGAGTGAAACATAACTAAACAACGTATTTTGCAATGAAAGGGATAAATAACCCTAGGATACAACTTACTGCGCACTACTTATAATGGCAAATGCATGATTTTGAGCATATGTATGGATATTAAATGCAATATTTAACATATAGTTGAAGGTAAAGGCCTGAGACTCACATGACTTATTCCCCTGTTTGTGCTTAACAAGATATTATTCATCTGACTCAACCCATGTATCTTTCCTATAGCGCCAAATTACGGTAAAATGTACCTTACATTTAAATTAGAATATTCAATAGGGTAGAACATTAACATTGTGTGTATTTTCACATTAAAACCATTTTCATGTTTACATTGAGAGTTAAAATCTAAATCCATGGAGTTTCGTGTGTGTGACTGTGATCATAATGGGTATGGAAACTCTGAGCCGTGCAGCCCTATTTGAAGAAGTGCGATTCACATTAACTAGCGCTTCTGTCTGTCTGTTGCCCTCAAACAACAAAGAGCTTGCACCAAACAACATGGCCTTGTTCATGGTTCACCCCTCATCTGACCACTGCTGAGTGGGAGACCCTATTGGTTGTGATTTCCATGAATTGCGAAAGTGGCTCACATCTTCATGAATGCCAATTTTCCTAACAGACTGCTCTCCTAATATATCCTAGACCTTGACATGCACCATTTTTATATAATCAACATATATCATAAACAATGTATGTTGATAATATATTCAGCACTAAACAGTGAGTTTTTACATCGTCATCTCGCATTCATTGGTAAATTATTGAGATGTCGTACATGTTGCCTAGGGGCGCTGTAAGAAAGCAGAGTGAGGGTTAAGGTAATGACTGTAAGGGTTTATTTAGCAAAAGGAGATAGGGAAATGTGGTCATTACGCCTATCTTGAATAATGTTTGAAATAATACTTTTTGATATGCAAAAATGGGCAAAATCCTGATTTTCCCCATTGTACCCAATCAATAGGCATTTTGCATGAAATATTTTTTTTTTCTCCAAAATAAAAACTTATCACTGAAAACTGAAGTTACACATTTTAAAAAATATGATATAAGGATTACATAGAATATCATTAAATGTCTTTCTGTTCTAAAATTACGCAAGAAAAGGTACGCCGTCAGGTCAATTTGACCCATGTTGTGCATCCTAGGATTAAAACGGTAAAAGCAAAACTTTTTTGTAGCCTATAACACATAGGCCTAATGTAAATGAAACTTTGTCTCACCTTAGAGAGAATGATTTCACCCCTCTCTGCCCGATGCAGAGCGCTGTCCCCGCGAGACATCAGCGTGGACATGAAACCACTGAAACGGACAAATGTTTTGTTTGTGTAATGCAAAAATACTAAATACGATTCCTCATAGTTTATTTTACCTGGGAAGATTACGCGATATCTCGAATTTGTCGAAAATGTCGCGACGCGAAGTGGTGACAACTCCCAATAAATTGAACAACACAGCTGTTGTCTCCGCCATGGTTTAGGCTTCTGCAGTTCAATTCAAATGCTGCGCTCGGCGAGGTTATTCAGGGAAGAGCCTCTTGCAACTTGATATGCCTTGGCACCGCAGACGGGCTAAAAATCGATCACACATGCGCATGAGTTTCCAGCCCATTTACACACCTTATCGTAAACGAACATTACCACTTGTTTGCGCTTGTTATAGCCTATTTACCATAACCCATATCACACACACAGCACATGTACATGATGCATCCTATACCATACTGTATGTAAAAGGCTACATTGCATCACACAAAATAGCCTAAGCCTGTGAACACATAACAATTGACATAAGATTGATTATTATTGTGCAATGTTATTTTATGAGTCCTACAGGCCTAGAGAGTTGATTAGAATTGTGCAATGTGTTTGGCTGTGTCCTGTAGGCGAGTTCGGCTATTGGTTTATTGACCCAATATTTTAAGATAAATGCTTATGTTTAGGAATTAGCCTAATGTTGGCATTTAGATAGGCCCTGTGAATATGAAGTATAATATTAATAAACTGATTGGGTAGACTTTTAAACACACGTATGCGTATATATAGGCTATAAATTATTTTATGAAAGAAAATAAATAGCAATGCTGCCAGAAGTTTTAGCTATTGGTTCTATAGGAGTAGGTCTGATTCTTGGTTTAAGATAAAACAGGAACATATCCTGCAAAAAAATCTTTGGAGCCTTATCGTAGATGTTTTTCCTCTGTTTCAGGAAGGAAATGGAACTATTGGCCCTAGCAATCAAATGTTTAAGTGGTAGCCTAATTCCTAATTCAAAGTGCTTCAGAAATATGATAAAGCAAATTGTAATTATACTAGAAGGGGTGAGGTTCCAATAGCTGGTTACAGGTTATTGTACCAAAGTACAGGAATAGGCTGGCTCGTAGATAATAACAGGCAGAGGTCAAAAACAGA
>JAODTR010000012.1:803389-853191 GCA_025399935.1 Amblyopsis rosae | reverse complement strand
CGCGAACAAGACCCCGAGGTACTTAAACTCCTTCACTTGGGGTAAGGACTCACTCCCCACCTGGAGTAGGCACTCCAGTTGTATCAGTTAGGAAATAATATCAGTATTTATTGAATTTATCCCTGCACTCAGGATGGTGGAACATTTAAAAGATAAAGTCAGCTATTGCAAGCTAATACCCTTTTGGTAAAAATTCACCAAATATCTCCTTGCATTTTGCTATTTTACCATTCTGTGCGTGTAGAAAAAATAATCAGGGAATTCTGCACAGCCCTGGCTCCATACATAGGAGCATAAACAAAGTGGCTAGCACCACTCACAACAAAGCCGCTTTGCTTCACAGTGCGTTTCAAAGATCGTTTCAAACAAATTTGAGGAAATGTAAAAATGTTAATTGAACGTACAGAACATTCAGTTTACTGAACGCGCCCTACATACAGTACAGTATGTAATGCATGGCTGCGGGTGCATGTACCCGTGTGAGCATGTCTTGAAGTCGGTCGTTGTGCTGCCTCAGCGTTTCCACGGTAACCTCCATCTCAGAGCACCTGTCCTCCAGGATGCCGTGCTCTGATTGGACAGCAAGCCGCCACGCCCGCCACTCCTGCTCCAGCAACCTGGAGACAAATTGTTCCTCAGTTTGCTTGTAGAGAAGGTTAAGTGTTGCCATGGCTATGTCTCTAATTGCCTGTCTCACCACTTGTCTCTCTGTAGGTCTCGCACGTCCTTGAGCAGCTCTGTCTCCCTCTGCTGGTGGACGACAACACAACGTGTTAATGAGTCTCACGAACAATGATTCATTCAAATGCAACATATAAAATAAACTATGACAAAATTGAAATATATGCACATTTAAAAGCACCAAGGGACCAAGGTAAACCCAGAGAGAGACCAAGCTAGGCCCAGAGAGGGACCAAGCTAGGCCCAGAGAGAGACCAAGCTAGGCCCAGAGAGGGACCAAGCTAGGCCCAGATATGGACCAAGCTAGGCCCAGGGACAGACCGGCTGTGCGGGCATGTCCTCTGTCTGCAGGGCCTTGGACTGCAGGCTTGAGGGAGACGCACAAGCTCGGGGGCTCGGGGGAACCGCTGCATCATGGGACGAATCTCGTCCGGTGGGAGGGCTGGATGGGGAAGCACTTGGACGGAAGGCATCCAACTGCGGTGAAGACTCTGGTGGAGCTGGGCTGAAAATGTGAGGAGACCGTTATAGTGTCAGTATTTATGTATATTTACTTGCTTTGTATAGTTACTATTATATACCCAGTCTCGTTATAAAACGTTCTTGTTTCTGCTTGTGTTTTGCTGTTATAACTTGCTAGCGTGATTGTGTGTGATTGTTACTGTGCTAAAACAAACTGCTGTGTGCGCGCGTAGTATAATCATCCTGGACCTTTACAGCTAACGCTACTGTAGCTGTATGCTAACTGGAGCCACCTCTGTGCTCTACTGGTCTTGCCTGTTCCGAGAGGCACCGGAGCTCCAGGACATCAGACCCCGCATCCGCTCTGCCTCCCGCCTGGTGTATCGCCGTGGCAACAGCGCGTGACGAGCGCTGGACGCCAGGGATGCCATGGACTCTTTCCACGATGGCTGGTGGAGAGCAGAGAGGTAGGTGTGTGTGTGTGTGTGTGTGTGTGTGTGCGCGCGGGCGTTGGGTTGTGTGTGTGTGTGTGTACCTGTGTACAGTGCTCTAGCACAGGGTGGCTAGCTTTGTGTTTCTTGGTCTGTCTGTCAGTCAGGAAGCAGGTTTGACACAAGTGGATGTTCACGCACTTCATGCAGCGATACCTGGACGTGCAGGCACACGCACACACACACACACATTATACACACACATATAGTACACACACATAAACAGCTACTAAACACACACACTCTTGCACATTATACGCACACATATAGTACATATACACACAAACAGCTACTACACATGCACACACACACCGGAGACCAGTGATGGGGAGCGCCTTGCAGACGTGGCACGGCACGGTATGCGTGACACTCTGACTGACGGACAGGCGATACAGCGTGGACAACCATAGCAACAGGCGTGGCTCACTCTGCAGCCATGACAACACGTGGTCCTCACGCACACTGGGTGTCAGCACCTGAACGAGCATGCGTGCACGCACACATTCGTGCGTGCACACGCACACACACACACACACACACACACACACACACACACACACACACACACACACACACACACACACACACACGTGTTCTATCCAAAGCCCATACAGGCAAGTGTAGCAAATCGTCAGCGATGTTAATACAGTACTGCCAGGTTATTTTTGGATAACAAGTATCAACAATGGCGGTCGCATGGTGCTACGTCCCTAACGCGTTCCATGCCCTCCAAACCTTCGCACTGGCTTTGACTGATACAAAGTAAATTAGAAAGTTGGGACCCCTTTGATTATGCATGTACGTGCAGGGGAGGGTTTAGTGATTGGGGGGCCCTGAGAGTCTGATATGGGGCCATTTTCACCCAGCTCACCCAGCTGTTGTTCATGTCCATACGGCCATAAAGCTACCTTGCTTTGCATTCCTACCTACATTATAAAATGTATTAAAGGGGGCGGGGCATAAGAAACAGCCCCTAACCTTGAGGCAAAACAACTTGAATCGCGTTGAGTCTGTCTGACACGCCCTCCAAACCTCCCATTATTATTACCTCGTTAATATTCACAAAAACGGACGTAGCTCGTAACCGCGAGGCAAAGCAACTGCTTGAATCACCAGCTTTGATTCAGTCCTGTATGGTTGGAGGTCGGGGTGGACCACACAGCAAAGTTTCCACATTCATGCCTTCAACTTTGTGTTAAAGCTACCTTGGCTACCGCGTTCCTACCTTCAACTTTGCCACACGTTAACCTCAAACTGTGATGTTGATGTCTTGAAGTTACACATCATTCATTGGGAGAAATGGATGGAATAATAGATAGAAGGCAAAAAAATAAAAACCTTTGGGGGCGGGAGTCCATCCACACCCAACCACCAACCGTACGTGATTGTATTGATTCTGGTGATTCCAGCAGTCGTGCTCTATCGCAGTTCCTCTGACACGTCCTCCACACCTCCCATTATTGATTATTACCTCGTTAATATTCAAAAATGAATCAAAAAGGCTTTCAACTTAAACTTTGCAATTAAATAGCAGTGAAATATACAATTAAGTCTATTTTGCGGAAGCCATCGTGTTGTGGTTCATTACCCCATTGAAACAGGACCTCACAGCTGCCTCAACTCCACCAAATACACCTTCCTCCTGTACTACAGCAGGAACCTACACACAGACACACACACACATTAATAATGTGATGAGTTGATAATACATTAAAGCAGGAGCAGGGCATTGTTTGGTGTGAGTGTGTTACACATTTGGGCTTGAGTTGTTCTCATATATCGTTTTCCTAAACGCTACTTGACAGTATATAATTTGCTACATATAACAATTGTTGAATGGGAAGAGACTTCTCTAAATCATATTAGATCAGTTAACAGGTTAAACTTGACCACATAACATTGGTTTTGATAGATTTTACACCAGTGTTTTTTTTTTAGATAATTTATTTTTTGATTGTTATATACATTTATTTTAGTTCAATTACAACTTTATATTCAAGTCATATTTTCCCACTGGGCAGATGCACGTCAATAACTGTAGCATAATCATGTATCCTAGTTCAGTGAGATTCTCTTAGCACTGCAATTCTTATTCCTAAATCTTTAAAGATTCTGCAGATCTTTCTTCGACCCTGACTACCGTATTGCATCTGAATAGTCAAAACATTGCATCCCATGTCCTTTTCAAGATACTTTTCCTTGACCTTGAGTGACAGCATTATCAGGTCAAGGACAGGTGTGAATGGGATTCATAAGACAACCATGGTGCCAAAGGAATTCGACTGCACTACACTAGGATACGTAACTAACAGTGTTGGGCAGTAGCGATGCTACTAGTTAAACTACATTTATGAGTAGCGTGGCAGTAGCGGCGCTGTTTTCAGAAACAAATAGCTTTTCAGTAGAGAAGCTACTAATTGTTAAAGTAGTGCGGTAGCGTCCACAGAAGCTACATTTTCCCAAGCATTTTTGAATCTGCAGCTCAAGCTTAAACCTTGATACAACTGCTAAGAATTAGTATGTGATGCCATCACATACACGGACCTAGGCTACATGTGTAGCCGACACAAGCACTTCCGTTTTTCACCTGTTGCTATCTGCTCTGTGTGTGTGTGTGTATGTGGAGCGCTGTCTGCATGCAGGCAGGCGAGAGTACATAGGCAGCACAACATGGCTGACTTTCTTATGTCAGCAACACACATGTAAATACAACAAGCAATATTATTGACGTTTTATAAATGATTGAGGTTATTTATGTCCATATATTGCATGATAAGTTGATATAGTAAGTACTGTGACAGGCCCACTTAGCAATATCACAATTGCTGTACTAATAAACTAAGGCCAACATTAAAGTGAAAATACACATTTTATACTTATATTCGGCACAAGCCACACAGAAAACGATAAGAATTTTTTTTAGATGTAAATACCAAATAATACGATTATATGAAAATAATTATTAAATGTATAGGTCATGTAAGACAGGCATTTTGACATTATGATGATCGTTTGTCAATGGCCGAATGATGCGTCACAAGGAATTGTGGGAGGGTGTTATCTCCTTTCCTTTAGTAAAGGATAATCCAGTGTACCCTATGCTAAAGGACGTAAGACAGGAAACATTGAAGCATGCACATCATGGCTGTGACTTAGATACTTCCGGGTCAATCACTAATTTAGGAAGGTTCCCAATTGAAAAACAATATTCGGATGCAACTTTGGACTAAGTGACTTCGACGACATCCAAGCATGTGTCTTATAAATGTATATATTTCTTCTATATTTCAGCTCATCAGCAACACACGTGTACATTAACTACATGGAGAGCTGCACCACCAGTCAGCACTGTGCATGACTGTATGCCTACACTCGCAGGCCCCACAGAGGCTGTGTCTAAAGTGCCTGTGAAAGTGTTACCAACAATAAACATTTGTAGAAAATACATGTGTACCCTAACTGTGTGTTTAGGAAGGGTTGTGAGGGGGTACATATTTTATGTGCTAAATGGCCACGGATATCACAAGCACACCATCACGGTGCTCGTTGGTGCTTTACCTTACAGAGGTGTTGCAGTAACGCTCGGAGGCTGCTCCTGCTAACGGTTCCATGCTCTCTGCTGTGCCTCTCTGCGACACACACCAACGCTAGACGACAGACGAGGCCCGCAAGGGGCGTCAGACTCAACATGCCACACGGCTACTACCGAGTTTGTCCATGTGCTATAGCTAACTAGATACTGTATATAACACGGTATATAGCTAGACCTGCTAGTAAGCTAGCTAGCTGCAGTATGTACCTACCTCTTTGTTTTGCTGAGAGTGTGTCAGAACACAAGACAATCAGGGCAACCTCTATGGCACTCCCAGAAACAAAGCCGGTCTGATCCCTTAAACACACACACACAGATATTATTATTATTATTATTATTATTATTATTATTATTATTGGCTAGGCTGTTATGTGGCGTGATAGTGGCGCATGCTGACCGGTCATACATCTTGAACAGTAAACTGCAGGTCCTGTCGAGGACCCCTGGGGCCACATGTCCGGGCACTTCCTGTGGCATGCTGTCAAACACTGCGTTCAACGCCTGCGCCACTTCCTCCCGACTCAGGCCAGCTTCCCTGTCCCAGGCCACGCCCCCCGAGCCGAGAGCGGGTAGGACTTGTTTGAGGGACACCACGTGCACTTCAAGCGCATACAACATTACAATTAAAGGGATGTGTATATATTTGCCAAATGGAGAATAGCTAAATGACTGTGGCATCCCCATATACACACACTTACTTTTTAAGGGATATGATGTGTGCAGATGTAATGAATAAATACATAGAATAATTTGAAACATGAACAGGAGAATGTTATTTAAAATTATTTTATTTTTTAAGCAAAGGAACTTACAGTGGCAGAGTTTCTGGAGAGAAAGTAGCTTTAAGGCAGCTCTGTAAACAGCCGGACGAACCTCGTTCAGCCCCTCTGAAGGGTATTGCAGTCATATATTAAAATGTATAGGCTATTTCTGTTCTTTTGTAAATGTAAGTGTGACACAGGGAAACATTTCTGATGCACTTACCTATGCTGTCTAGGTCCATGATGAGTGGGTCAACAATTAAAGATCTGTAGGAGGGAAAAAAGAATGTCATATTGAATGCAATCCAAAATTGAGTTTGATCCACACTAAAGCAGTTAGCTTTTGATTAGCGACGATCATTCAGATGTTTCATCTGTGTCAAAACAATTCTGTCAACGAGAAACAGAACTACTCACCTTGGTGAGGTCTGCAGTGGGCTGCGTATGAGCTTACTTCCACAACGGTACAGTACAAATAGGCATGGTAGGTGGTGTGTCCGAGGCAGTGCAATAGCGTATAACAGATGCTGGGAGACAGACACACTCCTATCAGGTAACAGAGCGGCTCATGTATTATACATGCGCTGGCCACAGATATACAGCCCACTCAGCTACAGTAGCATGTTGGTACTATAACTCATTATTCACGTCCTAACACACACACACAGTTAAATTAAGCTTCAGGTCCAGGTGAAGAACTGCGGAACATTTATTAAAAGAAGTCTGTTATCTATTTGGCTTGTCTAGTTGTTTCATTTATGTTATCATTAAAACTTCCCTCCTCATCCCTAAACATTTCACCTTAGCTGTTAATCGCCTGCCGGCCAATTAGAACAAAGCGGCCATGCCGCATCTAATGAGCATTCACCCCAACACCTGGGAAGCATTTGTGATATAGCCAGCAACAATATCTCTCATGAAGGCTGAAAAAACATTTTGTTTTATTAAACACACCAACACAAAAACAATAGTCACCTACGTTGCATGTACTTGCAGTTACTGTCGTAGATTTCTAGTGTATCCGTGCATGATAGTGGATTAAAGTATCCTAAATAACAATTCAACAGACATTTTATAAAATGTGAGACCTGTCTTGATCAGTGGAGTTCGATTGGCAGGCACTATGAAAAGCTTGTGCTGAAGTTCACCAGAACAGAAAAAACGTCTGAACATAAAGTAGGATTGGAACAGGGTGGTGTTTGATTACTGGCCCAAGGGCAGAGGCAGAGGGGTGCACAGTACGTGTGTCCTGACCCGGCTTTGTTATCTGCGGAACGTAGTTCTTCTCAAGTCAAGGGACGTGAAGTTTTCCTTCGAAAAGAAAGCAACTCCAGGTTACATTTGAACGTTAACGCTCTAAAGCGAGCCACGTCTCTCTACAGGCTTTATTCGCGGGAAGGGCAGACGGACACCTCCTCTCCGACCGCCGCCCCCTCCTTCTTCTCCTCCTCCTCCTCCTCTCCGTCGCTCCCGTCTCCCCCAGCCCCCTCCTCTCCGTCCTCCTCATCGCCGCGGGCGCGGCAGTTGCCGCAGTGGCGCTTGAAGCCGTGCGGCACCGAGGAGCGGAAGAGACAGTAGGGGCAGCCGTAGCGGCCCGGCCGGTGGCGCAGGAGCGCGTGCTGCCTCCGCAGGCTGGGCAGCAGGAAGGTGGCGCTGCAATGGGAGCAGCGGTATGGCAACGAGGGGTCGTGACGCCGCATCACGTGGCTGATAGCGTAGCCTGGGGAAGGGGGGAGGGGAGGGGGGGCAGACACATGGATCATTCTGGAGAACGCTTGCTTACTTTGCACTCGTTCAAAACAAAAACACCTCTCCACTTCTCTTTTTAATGCCATAGGCCAGAGGTTTTCAACAGGGGGTCCGGAACACCTAGGGGTTCTCAGAGGTACTGCAGGGGTCCTCCAAATAATTTGATCCCAAACTTATTTTCTTCCAAAAGAATTTATGTCAGAAGATACATTAACATAAATACAAGTATAAATATAGAAATCTGTCAATTATTTTAATTACTTACTTAGTTGCCTACGTTTATTCATGGCACTGTTGGCCCGGCAACTAAATATTTTATACCATATCCCCCAAGGGGTTTTTGGCCCGAATAACATTGGAAGACCTCTGGCATAGGCTGCACCTTCAGAAGCTCCACCCCACACATGGCCAATATTGTTGTGTGGTGCGGTCTGCACCCCTTTGTTTGTGTTCCTGTTTACAGAGCCAACATTTTATTCATTTTTCAGTAAGCACAGAATACGGTAAGCTACTGCGAGGATATATTTTGTTAATTTGACTAAATTGTGATAGCTTACAATCACTTACTGTACCTTTAAGGAAGTATATTGATCGATATTGATTTTCTATGCGAGTCCTGGCTAATATGATAAAGCAACTTAGCTTGACAAAACATTTGTCCTCTGCCCTCTAGTAAGCCAACAAGCCAAAACAAAAAGAAAATGACCAAACAAAGTGGGCAAAATAGAAAATACAAACATATACACACAATAAATACAAATATAGGACTTATCTGGCCTCCATACTGATGCTTAGTTACAAGACTGGCACAGTGTGTTACATAAACAGCAGTAGCGGCGCGCCACACGTACGCTTGGCTCTGTGCTTGTAGCCGCAGGCGAGGCAGACGAAGCCGCTCTTGGACTGCCGCAGCAACCTGGCGACAGCCTCCGCCTCTTCCCTCTGGTGGTCGCTGGCGTCCGGGGGGACGCCGGGCTTCCTCGGGGGAGCGTGGGGGCGCTCCTCCTTCCCCACACCATCTTCCTGCTGGCCATCCTGGTCCTTAACGGCCTCCTCTCCGTCATCCTCCTCCTCCCCCGCCTCCCCACCCAGGCAGTGGGTGAAGACCACGTGCTCGTACAGCCTGGGGAAGGCCTTGCTGGTGAAGAAGCAGCTGGCGCAGTGGAAGAGACCCGCCGTGCCCTGGTAGATCAGCACTTTGCCCAGGCGACCCACCGCCATGTCGTCCAGCCGGTGCGGGTGGGCGTCGGCCGTGTGGTAGAGAAGGTGGAAGTGGCTCTTGGAGAAGTGGCCGCACGCCACGCACTGGAGGTGGGAGGCACGCACCACCGCGGAGGACATGGTGGCCACTGGGTGGCGATCACGTGCCACACTAAATGCAACACAATCTGAAAAGCAATTCAATAGCCACGCGCTTTCCGTGATAAAAACTTTATTTCGACCAACATTGCTACGCCAATAAAGCATCAAATGTGATACAACCTTTTAAAAACACGATGTTAAAGCATGCAATACATTCATTCACCTGCTTTTCAGCTTGCTGGATGGTTGATTGTTTCAAAGCACGTCCTCCAGTTACTTCCGTGTTTCCCTGAATAGAGGGACCAATCACTGCAATTGCTCCACCATTGACCAATCAGAGCAGCATAAATATTAACTTCATCTCTAATTTAGCGAAAACCAACACAAAGTAGGATAACGAACCACATTTTATATGTTTAAAAATTATAGTGGTTTATATAAGTATTGTAGTGTGTCATCAATAGGCCCATTCTTCCGCTAAGCATTAGTGATGGTTTTCAGTTACTGAATAAGATATATAATTTAAGGTGTTATTCTATATATTACTACTACTATATTATTATGTAAATGGGATGGCATGCCATTGTGTGTGTGTGTGTGTGTGTGTGTGTGTGTGTGTGTGTTCACACACGCATATAGTGCATCTCGATACACTGAAACAGCCTTTTTCAATGTATTTGTATTGATGGTACTCAAATGTGCCATAAGCAGCCAGTTGGAGAAATTGTTCTTGACCCTCTGCTGCCACCTTGTGGAATAATGTCTTTATTACAGTTATTTAAAAAGTATTACATACAGTACAAACGCCCACCACCAATTATCTTATATTCTATATATCTATATTACGTCTTATAAACTACGCACAGAAAGTAACGAAATTTGTGTACACTTGTGGGATCAGCTTGGGTGTGTTGTTTCTGCCAGTGACCAACACAACCACGCTGGCTTACTTGCTACAAATGCTGGTTTAAGAATGGCATGCCATCCCAGTAGCAGTATGTCACCACGCTGGCAGGCATCGTCATATTTGGCAACACACTCAACTCTGCTGCTCATTACACAAATGCATGTTCCTTACAAATATGGCATATAATAAAAGGGAAATAATCAGGCTTTCCAATGGTATAAGTATGTATTGCCAAGAATCAATTGTTACAGCACAGAAATAATAATGTATTGCCAAGGAGCAATTGTTACAGCAAAGAAATAATCAACCAAACACAAATGTCCTTACTTTTTGTGTTATGTTTATGTCTCTGTCATCCTATCTAGATGGAACCCAAAAGTCTCAAGAATGAGCTTCTGGGGCCCACTGAAGGAAGAGGTGTATTTGTTTGGACGTTAAGTTAGAATGTCAACATTCTGCTTTGCTTACACTACTTTTAAATGGTTTTATGATCTGATCTGCTACGGCTGCAATGACCAATAGAAGCCACCAGAGGGAATACACTGCTAAAAGTCTGCCTGCGTGTGTGGTATAGCTGGTATAGCAAGACTCCGCTAGGACATAGTAAGACATTTATGGAGATGCACAAACACAAAATGAATTTGTCAAAAGACGAGAAGATCGAAAAAATCAAATATCGTCAATATTACAGTAGGTGATGAAAGTTGCAATGACTGGACAGTTTGATTAAGGTTACAATAATATTATTGACCTCATTTAACATTTTTGATTTCTGACTTTCAGTTTGTAAATGTTTCTGGATACAACTGGTCATTTTGGACATCTCCTGAACAGAGGCATTTGGATGAGCAGAAGGTGGATCCTGTATCGTCCTTGCCTTCTCTGTCAACAAATGTCCCCGCTAATGTTGCCCAGTACAGCATGTGAAGCAGGCTCAAGACACATCCATGACAATAAGCAGACACTAATGTGATAATTTATGCAAAACAAATAAAATCAAACCACTCATTTAGACAAATTACTTTTCACTTCATGAAGCTTTTTCTTTATTCACGCCAGCCTACCTTGCAACGTGTCTGACCCACTTCCCGGTCCCCAAGGACCCCATCTCTCACACACACACACACACACACATATCCCAATTGCTGCTCATCAATACATCACACACAGACAGATCAGAGCCAATAAGAACGCAGTGTGCAGGGGAGGAAGGGAGGGGGGGCGTTCTTGTCGTCTTGTCCATACATCCTCCCTCCTGCGGGGTGTAACACACACAAGCACCTTCTCCGTTCCTCGACGCTTCCGCCGTCGTCTAATTGAATTATTCACATGTGCAGGAGGCCCAAGGCAAAGGCCTCAAGCAGGAGTCGACGTGAAGACACCGTGCTTTATTTACTCCACGTGGAGGAGGTCCCAGTTGGGGACCTAGAATTGTGTGACATGCACAGATAATTAAGAGCTGCAGACAGCAAGCGGTGGCACCAACATGTTCACCGCAATCGATGCCAACGTCAGCTGGGCACCAACGGCTCTCTCGTGTTGTTTTGTGCTTATCCAACACGATGACGGGGGCATGTTAGTGCTGGTGGGGCTATCAGCACCCCAGGAGCTGATAGCAATTCATAAGGGAAGCCTGCCATTGTTTGCTGGGCGGATATTTCATATACATATATTCACTGTGTCTTTCTCAATTATAGCTGATGGGCCTTAGGGTTAGGGCCTGCCAACGTAAGAGAGGATCGTTCCCCTTCTTTGACATTGTTTTGCCATTCATATTTAATTATTTAATGCTCTCTCTGCCTGCGGGTTAGGACCCTGTTTGGTTGACTACTCTCCTGAGGTTGTCTGAGTCTGGTTATGCTGATGTGGGCAATCCCACAGCATCATTGGTGCTCTCATCGGCCCCATCCTTCTGCAGCCAACAAGATAACTTATTTTTTGGCCTAGTTCAGGGACTACCTCACTCATGTAGCAGGGATGCTGGCTACCAATTGACTTTGTAAACTGTATGGATACTGCATTATGCCTGTGTCAGCTCTGGGTCAAACAGCACTCATGCTAGATTCAGTTAATTCAAAGCGATTATAACAAAGACTGCTGAGTAGCTCAACATTTAGCCAATAGATGGGTGGTGAGCAAACATCCCAAAGAATTGTTTGCTAAATGTCTTTCATATTTAGAGGATATACTTTTTGAAGAAGGGGCTACTTGAAAATATTACGAAGGTAGCTTCAGAAGTAGCAACAAAAATGTAAATGACCCAAAATTATCTACTGTAAAAGGTAATAAAAGGTAAAGGCGCTTTTATTGTCACATACACATACATGTGGCGGCATTTATCCTCTGTATTTAACCCATCCCTCATGGGAACAGTGTGTTAACACCATAAGTTCCAATGTAGTCATTATTAGCCATTATTACAATATGCCCCATGTAACAGCAGTAACGTTATGTAGGTTAGACAAGCAACAAGCTGACTGGTAACAACATGGCTTAGGTTACCCATCTCTAGGTGCAGGGCTGACCGTATGTATAGCCGCAAACCCACAATCGCAGCGCAAGTTGAAACAAACACACAGCTTCTTCTACCACATTTAAAGATAGGCATGTGAAATAGCTTAAAACAAGCATGGAATACATATTTATGTGCATCCTGTCAAACTTAATATAATTACTAATATACAGTATGTCAGTTGTTAGTGTAAAAGGCCAATAGATTACTTATTTATCTGTATTCAATTTGTAAATCCATAAAGCAGCTGTATAAAAAATGTTCACATCGTCAGTGGCTGGCTTACACACAACAGTTCAGGTTTGTCACACGCATGCACACACACACCTCTATTTTGGAGCAATTACTGTACTGGGAGAAGAGAACAATTAGCCAGCTGGCTTTTATGAAACAAAGCAATTAATGTTATGTTAATAAGCTGGATTTTGAGCAATTCCAGATCATTTGCTAATCATTGGCTAATTACTTTGAAGACTCTTTCTCGCATCAAATTATAAGTGATTAATCAGACAGATTTGGGTGTTTAATAAACTCTGCTGTGCTTAACAGCAGCTCCTTCTGTGGGACTACAGTGTTAAGCAGAGGTGTCATAAAGCTTCAGTCAGGGAGAGAGCTGCACTCTCAGGTCGGCAGACTCCAACGTCCATTAATTTAATTCAATTAAAGTCCAATTCAGATCTAATTTAATCAGTTCAGGAAGTGTTTTCAAATCAAACTCTTGTTATTCATTGGGCCAACATTGAATATCGATTTCCACACGTGTCTAAAGCAATTGCTACTGCAACATAATGGAATGTAAGAATGGAGTGAATGATTTTGAACAACACCACAGACCGAGTAATTTGGGGGCACAACTCTGTTCACTGGAGAATGATTGTCTTTCATTTAAGTATTTAAACTGCAGTGAAGATCTCTAAAAACTGTTTGCATTAATATCTTTATTTCTTTCCGACCCCCACAAGAATCACATGGCCCCACAGGTCTGAATAACCACTCGCAGATCCAGGTCAACAGCAGTCAGTTCAGAGGTTTATTCAGCACACAACCTTTACAATAAATCATGGCGATTTTACTCAGGCATTAAAGGTGTCAAAAACTAACAAGCGCAATGGTAATTTTTGAAATATTTCGGTGTATTTTTCAGGAATCTTTTAACATCCAGAGACAAACAGCTCCTTTGAAGACATTCCTTTCCCATACATGGATCAAGCTCTAACTGTTCGTAGCACATGGAAACCTCCTCTGCCAGGGCCTCATCACAGCCAATGTGCTAATGTTGCTTTGCTCAAGGCTGCAGCGTGAGCCTTGGACTTCGAATGAGGAGATTGCCTGTACAGACAGACCCCCACCCCTGGGCCACCACAAGCCACGGAATCTGATACAACAGGGGTCCTATGAGCAGTATTAAGCAGTAACTAGTTACTATAGATATTACTACTTTTTTCAGTAACTAGCAGTGTAACTAATTACAGATTTTTGACTCCTACGGTTCATTAATGTTCCAATAAAGAGGATTCAATTAGCTGGCTACACAGGTTGTCATTTTTCAGAAGGGGCAAGGCAGGGTAGTGATTGTGAAAGTAATACTGTATAGTAATGTAACTAGTAACGTAACTAATGACATTTAATACCCAGTAATAAGTAATATCATTACTTATTGAAGGAGTAATAAGTAACTAGTAATGTAGTAACTTGCCCAACACTGCCTGAGGGGTACTGCGTTCACGTGATCTCTTCCTCAGTGTTGGCAGGGAGACATGTCCCTGGGAGACATTAGTCCCATCTTACAAGGAACACAATGCTACACAGTGCCATTTTATGTTGGTGTTGTCCTCACAGTGTTTACCATAATGTTGGTCTAGTCAAGCCACGATTGCCAGAGGAATAGCTGAACACATGTAAGATTATTTCCTCTTTCTGCAAGTACTGTACTTTTTAAGGATACTGTACAAATACTCTTGGATCACCTGAAGATCACCTGTAGAATCCTGCCTAGAATGGGAACCTGTGTACTCTGCTTTCTGTAAATATTGGTGGTGAAAGGAGAACAGGGGCATCCAAGGGGAGGGGGAAGAGAGCAGTTAGAGAACTTTTATTTATTTTTTTAACACCTCTTTATGGCCCGGCTTCGCATCGAGCTTCAGGTTGTGTGCCGAGCGACGACAGGCAGAGCTGCGTGTGTTGAAACAGGTGAGCGGGCCGTTAAAAGGCAGCTGTTGCCTCGATTACAGCCTTGGCCTACGCAGGTCACCACTCCAGCAGGGCATGCTGGGTAATCACAGGGCTGGGAAAGATGCAAATGGAGGTGGTCACGCAGGGGTTGACGGCCGCATCTTTACGACTCCCCCAAATAACCAGAAGCCTGGAATCGTTCCTCGCATAACTGCATACCTGAATTATTTAGGTTGTAGGCACCTGAGACAAGTCCAAACAAGAACAATCAAGTCAGCTGTCCAACACAGCAAATAAAACGTAACGCTGGAAGCCCTGATCATGCAAACTGCGCTTCTCAATTCAAATAAACTGTGGGAAAGGTCATGGAAGTCATCAAATCGCTCTATATGGCGTTCATAAAGTCCAGAAATTGCAGCAATCACATACAGTTCGATGGCTTCAGATAAGACACAGGTCCAATTCCTGGAATGTGGACCTTGAAAGCCATTTAAGGTTTTACCTGCAAGTCAGTGGAGATAACCAGGGCTGCAGGGCTGAACATGCGTTGAGTAAAGCTTTGTAATTCTTGGCTGAAAGGCTCCATTTGCCCAAATGCTCTCACCAGCATCGTAGCAGTCGTCCTTGACACCCCCCGCTGGTATCAAATCCTCTTAGTGACCTCGCCAAAAGCAGTCATTACTAGGCCCGCCCACGGTCACTCATCACATGCTAGTGTCACCAAGTAGTGTGGCTTTGACCTTTGACCTCTTCACATCTGTCATATAATTCTTGTTATGCAATAGCTCAGCTTGAGACCTTGGGTGGACATCATTGTGTACATCATTTGTTACGTAATAGCTAGGCAACTTTAGCTGAGAAAGGGTACCCTAAATATCATCTTGTACAGAAACCAAAAGGGAAAACAGCTTCCATTTTCTAGAGCCATAATAGTGACCTATTCCAGCCCATTCACGCATGTAATTCTTTTCATTAGGCCTCCTTAATGGTAAAGTGCACCACTGCACTACTGGAAACTCATTATAGATCTACAGCAGCGATGTATCCAATGAACTGCAAGCCTACAGAAAGTCCTGTCAGTATACACAAAGAACAAGAGGATATAACGGTCTGTATGGTTTGCTCAAAGGCCTGTAGTCGGAGATGTCCATAGCCTACCCTATAATGAAACCAGCCCTGCATGTAGTCAGCAGGCCTCATGCAGATTCCTGTCCGTTCACCGCCGGCGGGAGATGAAAGGATCCAGGCGCTTCATATCTACAGGTCTCCCACTTAAACGGAGATGGGAGACTGGCACTGTCTCTTGTTCAACCCATCCATCCCGCTTTGTTTTGAGATGGCAGGCAGAGGTGCCGGTGAGAGAGAGAGAGAGAGAGAGAGAGAGAGAGAGAGAGAGAGAGAGAGAGCTGAATGATGAAGACGATTATGTTTAAGGGTCTCGCAGGGCAGCCAGGAATTCATGTCCATCCTAATGGCGCTCGTTTTCCGCCCGGTTCACTCCATTAACGGCGAGTGGCACCGGAGTGCCAGGCGTAGCGCTAATTACGGTTTGAGGGATGAACGCGGCGGGCTCATTACCGCCGGCGCGGGCCCGAAACATACTGTCTCGCTCTCCCAGCTAATGAGGTTGGATGCGCCACGCAGCAAGGTGGGCATGCGGTGACGTCACGCGTCCCCGTGCTCAGGGGTTAACGCGGCTGTTGACTTCTCGTCCGTCCGTCCGCGTCCACCTACAACGACGTTTGCGTGCTGCTAGTGAGCATGTCGGTGTTTCTGTCCCTCGCTGTATTTTTAGCATAGCTATATAGGTAGATCGTGTGTGTGTGTGTGTGTGTGTGTGTGTGTGTGTGTGTGTGTGTGTGTGTGTGTGTGTGTGAGAATACACTTACACATTATCTGCCTTGCACGCTCCTTTTCAAGCTGCCCCCGCATCTCTCTTTCCTTGGTTACAGTTGTCGAGTCTTCATTAAGGCTTCTTACCTGACAATGAAGCTGAACTGAATGCCACCAATCACAGCTCTCACCCAACACTGGAAGACGAAAAAGAAAGACAGAATATAACAGACCATGATGGCCGCAAGACAGGAACAGAGGGCGAGACATAATATTATATTTCCGTTTGTGTGGGGAGACACTGAGAAGCACACATTTAAAGTTTAAGATTGTTTATTACCAAACATCTCTGATACTGATCTATTGATCGGTGAAACCTACAGGCAATCTTTTAATTGAACTCTCACAAGTACAATTCAGAAATCGGCTAATACGTTGAAAGGAGTCATCGCTTTGTTCAAGGCAAGCAAACTTTGCATTTCAGTCACAAAGCCGATTGTCTAATTGAAATAGGCTTGTAGAGTTCACAATAGAAAGCAATCTTAGTTTTCAAATGTAGTAACTAAAAAAACCACCACTGAATTTGACGTCAATATCTCCTAAAGATCACCACATATCAATTGATGCCTGGTCAAAGCAATAAATCATAAATTATAGATAGAACGTTTTTACCTTGTCATCTCAGATGTCTTAAAATGCTTCCAAGGGCAAAGGTCAAATTTGACACTTTTGGTCATATATCCTTTGCATTCCCCACAAAAATTACAGATAGTTTTACACAATTTTGCATATGAGATTATTAAATGACTTGCTCTGCTTAGACAAATAAACTTTAGATTAGGAACGTTGCATTATTTTGGTACAAAAAAGCTCTCTTCTCGTTTTCCCAGCCGAAGAGACAAGTAGATTTCCGCGTGCCTTCATCTCTCTAATGGAAGCAGACACGGTTAACCCAAAGGAAACTACAGTAGCTGAATGAAGCGACTCTAACCCAATTTTAGCCGCGTCTCCTCTCATTCTATTCTGGGGCAGTTGATTGTACCAGCAGTAATTAAGGCTGTAATAATTAAATATCTCAATTTAAGACATGCGTGGGAGTTGGGCTGTAGGTGAACATTCGCCAGATCTAATTAGCTCGCCGTCACATTGTTGTTGTTTTTCTGGTTAAAAACATCGGGGGAACGCTCGTCTCGACGCTTGAACTCGCATATCCCACGGATGTCTCTAATTCTTTGGGTTTACCGCGTCTGGTAGGGTAGTTGTACCGCATGTTTGTTTTAGACCAAAGAAAATGGTCCTGTTGCGGGTAGGTGCGATTTGTGCGCTTCTAAACGCCAGCCAAAAGATGGTGAAGGCTGGTTTGTCTCATATAATGACAGTTATTATACTCCAGGCGCACCTGAAATCGCGCTGTTGGGGCGTGTTGAAAAGTTGAACCGCCGCTGAATGATGGCAAACAAATGCCAGTATGCATATGTCCAGATTTGTCTACATATCTTACAGAACTATAGGCCTGTTTAAATCACAACATCCACCTGTAGAACGTTTACGATCAAAAAAATCCACATCCACTGAAAGCCGTTTGTCCTGTTTTAGACTATTTAAAAAATGGTCTACTTCTTGTAGAATATAAAATGTTTACTCTACAAAAGTAGAGTATAACATGAATACTAATACTGAACAAGTATAGTCTGGAAATGCCCTTACTGTTGTAGACTAATAGAATATGCTTATTTCCAGTGTATAATGTAAAGGACTGTTAAAACTATTGTCTGCAGGTTTAGGCCAACAATTAGTATATTAATCTATAGAGGGCGCTGTAGATTAACCATGATTTTACGAGAGTTCATGGGAAGGTTGGGATTTTTATCTGTAGAGTGATTGGCCTATGAAATTATTTACATTTGATAAAAAATACAATAATTTTGAATGATGTAAACGCTATTCTTCTTTGGAAATGTAATAGAATATATCCACACAATCAAATGAGCCACACGATTGATTAAATAATATTCATGTATGCCCTCTTTGCCTGTGTTAGAGATTTATAGCTCTGACAAGGCTGTAACACCTTTAATTAATCTGTAGCTCATAGCCCTGAGAACAGTCTTGAACATGGAAAAGTAGGCTATGACTATCCTTTTAAATCTTTTAATTAGCCAGGGAAGGTTAAGGCGCGCAAGCCCGTTCACGCAAGCATGGGAGCTGCTTAAACCACGGTGTGTCCCGAGTAAATCTTGACATAACCTATTACTTCCCCATGTGGTTCATTTGGCTATATGGCTTCATCTTGACCAGACAACATGGGGCACCTCAAGAATGTCTCACAAACAGCTTCACTAACAAACAGTGCCATGTCCCTGTTAGGATGGATAAACCTAAAACAATGTCGAATTATGTGGACAAAGAGACATATCAAAGATTTGGACTGACATTACCACCACTACCACTTTCCATTGCTTAATGTGGGATCAATCGATTTATTTACGGGGCAACAATCGATACGAATTATGCTTCTGTTCATCGGTCCTCCTGACATGCACGTCAGGGCAACCTCGGAGTCCGGTCAATCGTATCGCTTTCAGATTAGATAATAAAAAACAATCTCGTGCTCTCAATGTTAATTGATCTAATGCACGAGGACAAAAAAGTTATATCTTCTTGGGAGAAGCTTCATGCTTGTTTGGATTAACCAATTATTCATAAGGAATGCTAATTTAGAAAGTTTTCATGAGCCTATTCCGAGTAAATAGAAATGAAGACGTCCATAGCCCTACTATTTTAGTAAAGGATCAGTATATGATAGAAAAAATGTAGCCTATACGAACTGCAAACTTATTTGGGTTTTCGTAGCAGCAAAAAAATAATAATAATAGAGTGGGTTGTGGGTTGGGGTGTTTGTGTGTGTGTGTGTGTGTGTGTGTGGATGGAGGGAACGGGGGCCGGGTAAGGGGGGGGGCGAGCAAGCGCCGAATAAATCGCGTCTGGCATTTGGAGTGCAGGCTTGGTGATGAAAAGGTTGATAGTGGCACACGGACTGAATTATGTTGGACAGTGTTTCCCTGCAGGCTATGCGTTCCTGCTTCCAAGCGTCTCGCTGCAGTAATTGCCTCGTACCCCCGCCATAATCCCCTCCACTTATACACAACGCACAATAATAACACCAATAATATCAGTAAACTATACGACAAGTGTTCCATTTAAGTTCAGGGGTGGGGGCGGGGTTTAAGGGCGCTCTATGATTATTTTGTATCTCTTACATCGTACAGATGAATGTCGCCATGCTTCTTTATTTAATTTCTCCTCTACAATAGCATCCACCTCCGTAACGAGGTGAAGTCATTTGGGGGGCTTTAATTGGCGCTTGTTGTACCGTCTTATAGGGGCTGTCAGGTATAAGCAGCTCTTCCAATACGCCCTTCGCTTCATTTAGTGCGGTGTTACTACTACCCCCTACCACCACCCCCACCCACACACACACACACACTGGCTCCCACCGTCCCGCCCGGCCCCATAATGAATGATCGTGCCGGCTTGCATGCAGGGAAGGTTTAATTAAATCATAGTCCAATCATAATCCATGTTGTTAATTAAACTGGATAATTTATAAGTACAGAAGAGGGTATTTATTAGCCGCTCTGCCGCAGCAGCGGCACTGCGGTGTGATGATGGCGTGCGCGCGCTGCACACGCGGACGTGTACCCCCTCCCCTTACAACCTTTTACTATTGATGCATTCGCATGATTGATAATGAGACAGAGAGCGCTGTACTATTTGTCTAATGGCCGTGCAATTAAACTCCCTTGTAAATGACCCATGCCTCATTTCATCCTAATCTATGGAATTTTGATTGAATTTGTCAGCCCTAATTGAAAAATACTGCTATTTAATGTCTGCATTGCAGTTGCAGATCAGGCATGCCTTTAATGAAATCGTGTCCCAGTGACCCTGAGGAGACAAGGATAAGGAGGGGCGGCGGTACAAGGGGGCAGTGTTGTACGATTTAAATCATGTCTGCGTGTCTTTTTTGTAAAGGGTGGCGGTGTCTTTTTTGTTTGATGTATTTTTGACTTGGCCTGGGAAGAGGGGGGGGGGGGGCGTCTAGATGTAGCTATAGGGGTCCCATTGGGTACAGGGGTCCATTCAAATTAGTGTGTTATTTATATGTATTTTTGTACAATACCAACAACGGTTGTATTGCATGAATTAATGATAACACGCTTAATAACACTTTGTTGTTCATTTGACTCCATATCCATCAAAGCATGGAACCGTTAGGGCGTCACATGTCTGAGTTAAAACTGGCAGAATTTACAATAAACACTTGCAAATGTATTTTGATGCCACCTGTCATTATAAATAATATTAATATAACAGTAAGAGACAGATGGGGTTTAAATCATTTAAAACCAGAGTGAAACGTTTTACCTCCTTCTTTTGGAACTGATTATTATGTAGCATAATAAATAATCTTAAGAAAAACGCTTTTTCATTGCGTCAGAAGTTGTTCTGTTTTGATGCATTGAAATTTTGACCGAGCAAAGGAGTAAATGTTTCTGACATTTAAAACGTTGACATTTCTGTCAGCTATAAAGCAAAAGTTATGTTCCTATATATAATATAAAACCTCATGGAAGGGCAGCTTTGTAAGATTAGTAAAACAGAGAGCACAATATAGAAAGAGAATATGTAATATTCAGTGACATTTTCAATATGTGTGAGTGTGGCTATAACCGTTTGGGAAAACAGACAGTTATATATTTTCATTCATGAAACATCAAAATAATGTATATGTTTACAGAGGGACTAGGCCTACAAATATAGAACATTTTAAAAATATTTATATATATATATATATATATATAAATATTTTTTTATTTTTTTATATTTGTAGGCCTAAGAATTTCACCTATAGGCCTATTACTCTTTACATGGAATTGTGGCAGGTGTCACATTTTCCAACATACATTTAATGGCGTGCCTATATATGGGCTAGGTTCACCTTTTCATGAATGCTAAAAACAATGTTTACAAAAATGTAAAATGTAATATTAAGTGATAATTGCATTTATGGGGTTCATGTGCCCATTGTTTGCATTGTTAATTCTCTAAAGGTTGTGAGCATTCTAAATTGTATGGAGGTTTCTAATGTATGTTCCATAATAAACCAAACTGCACATCTGTCTTTCAACAAAGGAAGTATTTAGCCCTAGCTGCTCTGCAGCAAATAGACGTGTCCTGAGTTGACTTTTCACAAGGGAGCTTCCACAGATTAAACTTGGTTGTCATAAATTTAAAAGGCTAATATTTTTATTCTTATATTGATATAGGCTATTCGATATTGTTTGACAGAGGAAACAGGACAAACAAACATGGGAGAATGAGGATAATACTTAATATGTATTATAGAAAATCCTGTGTTTTCACATTCCTTAATGGCCAGTGGTTCCAAATTATTTGTGTAATTGGCACGCATCCACGAGACTACGAGGAAACAGCCTTGCAGCTACCAATGATGTACCAGTGCGCGATGAAGGGGCGGTCCTTACGCAGAACTAGAAACGGTTAAACGGAGGGAGCGGAATTTAAATGCATTGCCAAAACATCTGGATGTTGTGGACGCGTCCTCTCTCGATCTCTCTCCGCGGCTGACGACAGAAGACGTTTCGAGTTCACGTCATGTCAGGTTGAAAGTGAGCTCTTGTCACGGGACAACGGCGAGCTATACGGTGACACCGCGACGCGAGGAGATAGGATCACCAAGTGCGCACTGCGCGCCACATTAGGCGACGCATAATCAACTGTTGGCTCTTTAGCGTCAAAAGGTGAATCTTGGAAAAACGGAGGAGTCGTCGTCGTTCAAGCATCAATTGTCTTCAACTCATTACTCATAACTTGATGGAAGTATTTGTCTTAATATCTAGAGGCGGACAGTTAATCGCGGGGTTGCCGTTTCTCTAAGCTCTGGCGTGTGTTGAACAGAGCTTCTGAAATCGCTGCGATTCTTTAGAAGCCCTAAATTTCGAGTGTCTATCACTCGACCTATTTCTTTCCCGACGCTAATAAGCGAAGATCGGTTCATATGAGTGCGGCGTTTAGTTCTTCCTTCATGGTGATGCAGCGGCCAGTAGGAAGCACCACCGCCTTCAGCATTGACTCGCTGATCGGGGGACCCCCACAGCCCAGCCCGGGACACTTCGTCTACACCGGCTATCCTATGTTTATGCCGTATAGGTCGATGGTGCTCCCGCCGCCCCCACCGCCGCCGGCTCTCTCTCAGTCCACGCTCCAACAAGCTCTTCCGGGGGCCGCGCACCCGCACCACCAGATCCCTAGCCTACAGAACAGCTTCTGTTCTAGTCTGGCACAGGGAATGGCGCTCACCTCCACTCTTATGGCATCGCTGCCCGGGGGATTCTCCTCCGCGCCGCACCAGGATGCGGCGCGGAAGTTTGGCTCGCAGTCCCTGCATGACGTCTTCGATAAAACTCAGGACGTTCGCTTGGAAGCGACGGACGACGGGAAGGGGTTTCACGGGAAGGATTCCGCACCGCATCAAGCTTTCCACGAGGCGGAGTCGATAGCAACAGGTAGTTGCCCTGTTTTGCCTACATGTGATATCAATGTCGTTTATGTGTTGACAACACATGTCCGCGCTCTTTTCTAATGGTCGGAAGTAGCCTAGTGCGGTGTTGCCTTTATTACAAAAGTTAATAAACCTAACCCTAAGTTTTTATTTAATTAAATAAAAGATAGTAACTTCCGTAATTATAAGTGTTTCTTTTAGCCAAGTAGCCAAAGTGCATGATCAATAATACATCAATATGCTATTTTTCAGAATGATGTAATAATGTACTTCTGCTCCTAAAATAGCAGCTTTACGTTTTAGGGATCACTAAACGTGCAATGTCATTTCCAGTCAAGGAGTGCATCTCTGCCTTTAGACACGTTGGCTCTTCCAGCAGATTTTCAGTTAATTCAAACCTTTTTCTTTTTATCGTTGGCAGACAAAATTAAGAAATGCATTGCTCGTGCGTATAATTACGCATGGAAGTAGCTCTGTTTTAGCGATCATCTGCTCCGATTCGGATATGCATTGCCTGAACACAAACACACCATAAACAGGCCTTCAATAGCTCAGTGTCGACCTATATGCCTACCATTAAATCGTCTTGAACGTTATTTCGTCCTCAGGTCGTGCTCACGTCAAAGAGGACGCCAAGGATGACGAATGCAACAGGAAAGACGAGAGCTACTCCATGGACAGTGACCTGGACTACAGCTCCGACGACAACATGACCGGCGGCTCCCTATGCCAGAAAGAGGACGGGGAGGCAAACGGAAGCTTGGACGAGGGCGGGCACGGCTCCGGCGGCGGAGGAAGCACCACTTCCACTGGAAAGAACCGGCGGCGGCGGACGGCCTTCACCAGCGAGCAGCTTTTAGAACTGGAGAAAGAGTTTCACTGTAAGAAATACCTGTCGCTGACGGAACGCTCACAGATCGCTCACGCTCTCAAACTGAGCGAGGTTCAGGTCAAGATCTGGTTCCAGAACCGGCGCGCCAAGTGGAAACGAGTCAAGGCTGGAAACGTGAATAACAAAACAGGCGAACCATCCAGAAACCCAAAAATCGTAGTGCCAATTCCTGTGCACGTCAGCCGCTTTGCGATAAGGAGTCAGCACCAACAGTTGGAGCAGGCCCGACCTTAAAACGTCGAATCTATGCCCCTGACCAAAAACATTTCGCAAACGCACTAGGACAATTTATCGTTGTTTCATTTTGTTTTTAGTTTGAAGACGACAAAAACGTGGGAGCACGCGGCAGTTGCTCGTTTGTTTTACGGAAGGAGTCATTTCATGTGTGACAGTTCAAGTGAACAATTGATGCTGAGCTGTTGCTTTGCAGGCGCATCGATTCCCCTCCTGTTGAATGGCAGGACAGGACTCTTAATACACGTTTACCGGTACCGGTTCCTTCAGCATGTACATACCAGAGGACCGAAGCTGAAATCAATATGGGACCAAATTAATGGCATTCTAAATAATAAAACAAGTGTATATTTCATTATAGTGCTGTTACCAAATTCTTGTTTTGTTTTCTTTATATTAAAGCTTGTGTTAATAATGATTAGCCTATTATTATTATTATTATTTTAATTTTGAACACATGACAAATGAGTGCAATTTAAACCTTAATTCTGTCTTTCAGTTTGCTGTATTCTTCTGAGAAAACCAATAGTCAAATTATGTTCAGTGTAGGCCTATCACTTGCTTCATATTGTCTCTTCACTTCGTTTTGCTTCTTTATATATAATCCGATGCTAATTTATTCATAAAATTGTGCAAAAATATCTAACATTCCATTACAGAGTAAATTAGTGTGCATTAAAGGTATAACAATATGTATGCACTGTATAACACATGTCAGCGGCCTTATTTTATTTTTTCAACAATGTTCTTACATGTATTTATTATTTACAGATTATGTGTTCATTCTGGCTAGTCCTGGTAAATAAACATGCTTATATATAGGCAAACACGTCAAAATATCTTCAAAATAAGATATATGGGCTTTGCATTTATGACTTTTATATGAGGTATATATAGGCCTACGTCATATATAATATAAACATATAAAAATTATTTTATATTTTTTTTGTTGACCTGTTTCGTTTAGTTTACAGGCTGCATCTGACATCCATGTGGCTATTGCAAGTATTTTACTACCAAACCATGATGTTTATCTGTCGACTACTGACTGCGGAGTGACAGTTTTACACCTCTTCACCCCTGAACACGAGGAAATATTAAGGCCCGTGTATCCTCGCGCCTTCATATGCTTAAAACCTCGTCACACGCCGTAATCTCTTGTTATGACAGGGGGTGGGTCACATCACATCCACCGGGGTAAATTAAGGCCCAAGGTCAGTGCTCGGAAGAAGCACTAATCCCTACCACGGGCCCGGGTGTTAAGGGGGTTGCGGCCTTGATCTCCGGCCTCACCCTGCCTTACACACACACGCCTCATTACTAGCCCATGAAGCAGCAGCTCTACCTGCCCACACACCGAGGCTACAGACAAACCTCTGGATGGATGGATGGAAAAAAATTTGAATTACATTTTCTTTAAGCCTAATTTACTATTACTATTTTAGCTATATAGGCCTATAGTTAATATTAATGATAGAATGTGGAGGGGCTAGCCGAATAAATTCCGACCTGGATGTAAATGTTTTAGCCTACTTTATGCAAACATATGCCTATGCTAACGCAATGACTGCACACGAGCCTATGGTTTCAGAACCTATAAGTGAAATTTATTATTTCGTCTGTTTTTCTAATTTTCGTGTCGCTCAGCACTCAGGGTACATAGATTTAGATTAGTTAGTATGTACGTCCAACTAATATAGTATATCTTATGCCGTGGCCCTCACAGGGACTTGATACATTTTAATGGTCTTCCGTTAATAATCGTCACGTTTTACCAGCATGCACCCCAAGGCTGCGCTGTCAAACGCTTCATTTGGCTCGTCCTGGAAAGCAGCACGCAAATCTTATCCCGTGCGTTCATCAATTCAAAATAACATCCGATATGGCGCCTATAAAGATGAGGTTTAATATATAGTCAGAAAAATTAATGGATTAATTCAGGTCATATCTACGGAAAGAGAGAAGTTAACAAACATTATGCCTAAAAGCCACAATTCTGCTTTACCACGGTCCACGTGGATATGGCTATAAGACGTAATCACTGAAAATAGTATTTTGTGTAGCCTATATATATATATGTATAAATGGTTAGGGTCGCGTGGTGATTCATGTTTTGAAACCCTCCCCGCACGTTTCCTATTAATCTGAAATCCCAACTCCTCACCCCGCCAAAAAGGGCGAATTATTGTAAAGCACAGATAGATTTATGAGGTCTGTCCTCGCAAGGCATGCGGTTGACAGCTATAGCAGCAGATGAGCTCCCATACTTCATTCAGTCGAGCACGGGCACTCACCAAGAACTTCCGCGAAGTAAAAAGGACGACATATTGCACATCAACTGGATTTAGCTATTTCAAATAAAGAAAATCCAAACCAAATCTGAGTTGTTTAACGAATTTAAATAGGCTATAGCAGGCAACACATTTGACAGAAAAGTAGGATATGGCTAGAGTGAAGAATAAAAGAGAAAGAAGCGAAGCTGACAACTGGCCCCTATGCATTTTTTTGGCAAATTGTAATCAACCGCGGGGCCGTCGCGGTCGGCTGATAAATGAGCCCCGGGGGATTGGCCACGGCCTCGGCTTTTCACTACAGCGTGTAAACCTATCTCCCACCCACACCAGCCCCCGCACAGCTTCAAACCCCTCTTCTCCCTCTCCACCTCTGCCACCCCGCACTAAATTAACAGCAACGTGTCTGAGCTTCAAATTAACCCCCAATGATTAATTCTGATGGAGCCGGGCCCCCGAGACCGCAGCGGGCCTTAATAGAGGCAGAGTATAGGCCACGCCGCCTCTGTCGATGTCCCCAACGGTTGAAAATGAATAGGCAACACCACACTTGCAGAGCCATTGATCCAATGACAGAGGCGCGATGCGGTGTGCGGCTCGTACACACAATTGCCTATATGACGTATAGGTCGAGTTTATAAATAAAATTATGCAAAATAGGCTAGTAAAAGAAAAAAAAAATATTGAACGTGGAATAAACTATTAATCACAATTGAGTGTCTTCATTTTATAAGTATAGCCTACATATTAAAAGTGATAAAACCTGCATGAAATATACACTGTCTTATTAAAGGCTGACAAATGAAGAAAAATTAAAACATTAGGCCATTTAAAGATGATTTGACTTGCAACACAAGCCATGCGGTAAGATGTAAAACAGGCTATTCAAAAAATCAACATATTACATTTGCAAGCTTGTTTGCAAAAACATTTAAAAATGTTTTTGATACATTGTTATTTGTTGGAATATGGTCTACTTTCAGTCTCAAAATAAAAAAGGTAAAAGAGCATGTTTGTTACTGTAATAATAGGCCTACAAGTTTCCTTATGGTATGTCAGTAAATCTTTCACAATATAGACAGGCAAATTAGGTGTAATTTATAGGCAATTTTTGTTTGTACCTTTTGGAAATCACATTTCAAAAGTCTCTACAAATCATACAAATATTTGCACCAGCACACATTCAAAAGCTGTTGATTGGCCATAAAGACACACGCAGCTGATTAGACTATGTCTGTATAGGCCTATAAACATGCATGGCAATAGGCTAACGATAACACACATTATGCTCTGGTGTTATTTTATTAGCTCAATTTTGAATTTTAATTTCAACCTAGAAAGTGTGGAGAATGAGCTGAACATGTATAATCTCTAGGTCAAATCTGCATAGGGTGATTAAAAATAATAACGTCTTTTGCTCACGTTTCTTGCACTCATGAACTGCCACGCTGCTTCTCAGAGATTAACTTTAGTGGCGATTGAACAAATTTCCCTAAAAATAAACACTGACATATCACATAGGTCTATAGGCATATTTATATTTGGGTATAGACTATACATTTTATCTTGCAGGTGTTGAATAGAATAGCAAAGCTCTCAAATATCATTTAGCAATATTTGAACAACACATTTGAACGAGGCCGTCATTTGGTTAGATGTATAATTTGCCCTGTATCAGGCTTCTTATTGCAGACAGTGGGTTTGTCTTAACGGTCTTCTTTTACACAGGGCCACGTAAGACAGAACAGAGCCCACAGCAGAACTGCGGTCGTGGAACCAGGAACCTCCCTACGGATAGCATAGAGGTCCCTTCAATCTGCTCGGATCTGTCTGAATTAGCTTGACACAGATATGATGCCCGGGTCTGCTCCGTTCACGCCTCATTTGGGCGCCCGTCTTGCATTCATAATGTGCTCCTTGTTCAAACCCATTGCTCCCAGACAGGCACAGCCAATATCTGCTCAGATATGGGTTTAGCGCTCATACACCGCAAGCTACGTGCACGCTGGTAGACTAAATGTGCGAACATTATATTTATAATTTTCTCATACACTGATAAAAATCGTTCAACCTTGTATTGAGTTTCAAAATATAAATTTCTTCCAAATTGATAAGATAATTCCCTTTCATTTAGTAAAATGCCTACATAGTCGTATACTTTCTTTTGAGTAGCCTATATTGCTGCTAGGCTACATAGGCTTATCCTTTATCAGGGGATCAGTGTAGGATATTAAACGTTCACGCAAAATAGCCTATAGGATACATGCACATATTTTTAAACGTGCACAAGTTATTGTGATAAAAACACGACTAAGCATTATTAACAATTGAAAATTTACAAAATTTTCCTGCACTCTTTGATAATGTAGGCCTATACTACATTGTTGGATGAAAAATAAATATAATCTAATTAGGCCTAATTCTTATATTTTCAATATGTTCCATATGCTATCAATTTGGTTACATACATCTGCTGTCTTCAGGTTGCCTAGAGACCACTATAGTTGGGGTTGGGGAACTTTTTAGGCCACATCCACATTGACCCACACCTCCTGTGGTTGGTGCCTCCCAAAACACACACACACACAGTTACTTCAAGTTATTGTTGCTAAAGGTGGTGCTACAAGCTATTGTATCATAAGTTTTTCCACACATGGCTTTTTTATTTTGACTTTGTTAAATATATCATGACACGGTGAAATTATGTCATGTGTTGTTCGTCTGAGGTTTTACCAAATATTTTTAATATATACACAGTACACAGCACACACACACACACACAGTATAAAAGAAGACAGATCGAAGAGAACAGGTTATATTAAGAAGCATTATCCTTGTCTTTATTGAAAAGAGACACATTACAGTAGAAGACTCTGTATTAGGTAGAATTTTTCAACAACAGTACTGTACAGCCAACAAAAAAAGAACTAATTACAATAATTAGATTAACAATGACATCAAGAACAATAATGTGTCCAGATGATAAGTCATAATAATTATAATAAACATGTATGGACCGGCAAAGTGTTCCATATATATACAAAAACCATGGATGGGTTCTCTCCTTTTATGGCAAACTACTGTAGGGCGGGTTTATAAATAGTGTAGCAGGCAGCCCTGTCGGGTGGGGCTAAGGGGGTGAAGGCTACATGATAGGAAAACGACAAGGTAACACAAAACGAACCGATAAATCCATCACTGACCATAACAAGTGTCAAATACTTTTTTTTTCTCATTTTGACTCTTGAAGTCTATGTACATGTGAGGATAAAGTTGTTCAGAACAAGTGAAAGCATGATGCTAGTAGCCTAACTAGCATTATGCTAGCCTAGATGGACTGATCCCACCTCCATATTCTCCCTGTCTTGTTGACAAGACGTTTCCTGTTATGAGGAGGCATCTAGTCATATTCACACAGTCATAATAAAGTATTTCTGAGTCTGATTCACAGCTGTTCCGTCTAAAACCGCGGCATCTAATGACGTTCGCTCAAGAACTGAAGCTTGTGCGATGTTTGTTCACACTGCTAGCGACCACTGCTGGTCATGCTTGCTGTATTTTTAACGGGAAAGCTTGGAGCAGTTTACATAGTTCCACAGGCTACTTCTAGATATCTTGCAATAATTTGAATGGACGCAAAGAGGAATATAGCGAGAAATATAACCACGCTAAAGGAGCGTTTAATACTATCTTAGAACCTCTTCATGCAAGTTAGACCGCTAGCAGCTACATCAATGTGCTACTGTCCCACTGCGGAAAATCAATAGCCAACAGCTAGCTCTGGTACTAATCCTATTAGACATACAGGGAATAATAGCGATGTGTAACGTGTGTAATGTGCCACTTAACTCTTGGCAGATAACCTGACCCAAATGTAGCAGCCAATATTTACTACGTGCCGCTTAAAGAGAGGATATGTACTCACAATAACTCCAAAGCAGCATGAATTGCTAATTTGTTAATAAAGCAGAGGTGAACAACAATTTAGAAATAAAGGGACATATAAAAGGGAAAGAAGTGGTGGAAAGGGGGGGTTAAATGACAGACTTAGTGCATTTTGGGCATAAATAAAGTAAGTCTTGTCCCATCCTGGGTTCAGAATCTCCCAAGATCAGTCAAAATAATATATTAATACATTAATATTATAATATAATATTAATATATAATATATAATTAATTATATAATTAATATAATACATAATTAATATATATATATATATATATATTATATAAATAGTATAGCAATTAATACCATAAAACAACTCAACAGCATTGACTATAGAGGAAGGGGACACATTTTGAAAAAAGGAATTGTGGTGGGCCCCAATATAAATAAGTCAGTTGGTGGAGTATGCCATCTTTAACATGATTTGGGTGGGTGGCACATACCGTACTGTAACTAAGTAAGTAGGTGTATAAATTAAGGTTGGAAGGCATGTTTTAGTGTTCGCACAAAGAGAAAAGACGACAAGACGACGACTTTCCTTCCATCGTTTCTTGATTAATATACAAATGGGGATAATCGTGTCTAGATGACATGTTTTAAAACTGAAACAACGGGTGTCTGTATATTACTTTGATACTCAGGGAAAGCTCCTTAAAATATTTGTCACACAGAGCATTGAATAAAAGTAAAGGCAAAGCAGAGAAAAATTGGTGAGGCGATCAGGTTAAAGAGGCTCCATTCCTGACAATCCTGATGAAGGTCGTTAGTGTTCAATTCACAGATCACTTTCAAGCCATCTTAAGACTAATATTCACTCAAATCTGCCTTGATGTAACCATGGTGGGGAACTAGCGGCTGTCAACAGACTGTAATGGGTCGTAAATCTCTCATTTGCAGCGGCTGATAAGTCCCACTTCTACCATTTTACCAGGCAACTAGGTTTTAGAGTCGCAACCATCTCAGTAATGGACAAATATACCAGCATTGGGCTGGCAGTAATCTCTCCACTACAAATGACATACTACCATGCAAACACATTCACATTCACTCTCCATGGTGACACACGTGTCCAACAGGCTTCCGTTCCCGATGCACAAACCTCTTAACAGCTCACCGTTTCTGCATCCTCTAATTTACATGACATCACCAATAAAGAGCTTTCATTAAGGATAGTAGCAATGAGAGAAAGAAGAATTATTTACACAAAAAGGAGGAGTCCAGACCCAGAGAAGACCTTCCTTTCGAATTCGCTGAGTAGATTGGGGAGACCGTGCCATTGGTCAGGGCAGACACTGGCTATATTCAGTCAGGATGTCTGAGCAGAGAAGCATCACAACTCCCATGGCTATGCAGCAAGGGAACCAATAGGATCGTGCCTACGCAAAGAAAATGGAGGACTCTCACAGAGAAGCAACAGAGAAGGAGGTGGAGAGGGCAGTAAAGTAACTACGGAGCGAGTTAGCTGACAACTGAGTCTTCTACTTACTTAGAGGCGAGCCAGTGCGGTTGAGAAGTAGGCTACTGCTTCACCCTGACTGGGTCCCTAACATCCTGTCCTCTACTTGTCTATGGTGACAGCAGGTCATGTGACTTGGCAGGGCAGATTCAAACAAGGGCAAATACAATATATACACACACAAAAAAAGGAGCAGATTTAATTATCTTGAGTGCGTGTTTGCTTTATAACTCATTCATTTGTTTTGTGCACATATGCAAAAAAACGTCCATAGCAACAAATTGGATAGATAGTTAAGGGGTGAAGGGGTCTTGGGGCCAATTCAGTTTCAATTCACTCACTTTTATAAGAAATAAGTCACATCAAATAAAATCTGAAATAAATACATAATATGATCTTGCCTCCAAAATGTGACGACCTTACAGACAATTACAAGTTGTTTAAACGCTATAAAAGGAAACTGCAGTTTCAACGCTTGACTTCAGAATTAGTCATTAATTAATTGACCACAATTTTTGTTGTAAATATCAGTGGGGTTGAGGGGAAGGGCATGCGTGAATGTTGCACATCAAATTGACAGTCTATTGTCCCTGAGCCTGGCAAAAGATTATTGCTAAGCAATGAGAAAAAAACAAAAAAACATCCCTTTTCCCCTTTTAAACAAATGTTTCCATTGGTCCAGCAATGCACATTGAAATAGTATACACACAAGTATATACTAATACAAACAAAAAAACAAACGTCTACTAAATGCAATCTATCACACCTTTCTCCACACAATTGATCATGTGTCCTGTTAAAACCTTTATCTTTCACGTAAATAACCAAAAAAAAAAAAAGTGGTGCAGGATAAGACTTTCACGGAATTTATGAAGAATAGGGAAAGTCAGAAACATAGTGAAAAGCGCAAATACTGCAAATACTGTGCCGTGTGCTAAATGCCAAGTGGATGGGGGCAGAGGAGCATGGCCACTGGTAGCCCCATCACAGGGGCCTACGAAGACGATATACACACGGCTTCTTGAGCATGCGTGACGCATGCACGTGTAGCTGACCCCCCTCTCCAGTCAGTCCCGCAACCCCTGCCCTGCTGACTCAGTCTGTCCGTTCGTCCGTCCGTCCGTCGCGCTGTGTCAGAGGGAGAGGAGGTGATGTGTTGAAGATGCGAGGGAGGTCGCTATCTCGGTTGATGCAGATGAACTTCAGGGATTGGCTGACACAGGAGAGCCAAAACCCCTGCATGTCCAATCGCGTAGTGTTCTGTTACTGGCCCTGTAGTGTTAGATTATATCAAACACTATAGATTATAGTGTTAGGAAGATTATTGTGGCCAATTGTGTGTGTGTGTGTTGTGATTGGCCACCTCATTGAGAGTGATTGAAAGAAAACCACACATCACATTTTCCCAGCATACCTCGGGGGTAGGCAGGAGGAACAATGGAAGGAACTCTTGTCCAATAAAATGTTTCCTTGCGATACGATTGACACGCATGCCTCGTACGCCCGTGCAGTGGCGTTGCTGAGCTGTGACCACGACAACGCGGAGCCTGCGAGTCGGCAGGGAGAAATGGTCACCTGAGAGTGACAACGTGAGCACACAAGTAGTGATTCCCAAATAAAACGTTGCAATGCTCCCAACGGAAGTTTTCCCAGCCAAAACATTCCCCGCCAAAAAGATTTTCCCGCCAAAATACTTTTCCGGCCAAAAGGCATTTTAAAAGTCAGATATTAACTAACTATTAATATTATATATATTTGGGGGTGGTCTCATATAAGGGCGGCGCTCCCAGTACTGCTGCAGCTGTTGTTGCGGTTGGTGTTGCGGCGTGACAGATTGGGTGTGGCCATCAAGGGGAAGCGGTCGTCCGGGCAACCATATTGTGCCAGCGTGTCCACGCACTCCTGGCTGTTGGCCTGCCGCGCGTACGCCATGGCGCTGTTGCCATGGGCGTCCCTCGACATCAGGTCCACACCGTACTAGAGAGAGAGAGAGTTCAGCAACGTTAGTTTAAGGTATAGTCAGTCATTCTGGAGAACGCTTTTGATATTTGAACTCATCCAAAAAAAAAAAAAAAAAAAAAAAAAAAACACCTCTCCCTTCAATGCCACAGGGTGCTCCCTCAGAAGCTCTGCCCCACACATTGGAAACACATTGCCAAGGCTAGGATATTGTCTACACCACTTTATTTGCGTTCATACGGACAGAGCCAGGGTTGTGTAGAAGTACCAGCTTCATTTTTCAGCACGCACAGAGAACGATAAACTAGTGGACAGCGATGAGATATTTGGGGAATATGTCAAAAACTGTATTAGCTTATCGCTGACTATACCTTCAACATATAAATTAAAAGGTCAAACTAGGTTTTGGTTTGAACCACCGGACGGGGAACGCCGCTACTCCCTCTCTACCCCCACGTACGCGCGCACCCTTCTCCACCCTTCCCCCACAGTGAGGTGGAGCAGACCTCCAGCAGAAGCTGAGCAGTGGTAGCCTGGCTCCGCCCCACTATTGCCCAGCTAAATGTCTTTCACTGAGACTATAGCCTGGAAACCCTCTTCACATTGACGTTTTCACAGCCATCCTGCTGGCGGTCCAATCAGGGTGGGGTGGTGAGATGACGTTTAAGTCAGGCGTGTTTATAAATGGTGGTAGAGCTAGATGAGGGCATCAGAACAGTTGTAGCAACGCCGATTGGTTAAAGGCTGTCCAATAGTTAACCAGAGGTCTACGCCCAGTAAGAGTCAATGACTGCGACTGAGAACATGTCCCAAAGGAGCGTGGCCAGACCTTATTCACCAGGTGAATCTAACATCTGGTTACAGCAGGCTATAGCGGCGCACCTTTACAGCCAACTGGGCTCATGCCCGGCTCCTCCCCCCTCCTCCCCCACACACTCACCCAGACGAGGAGCTGGGTGACGACCACGTTGCCCTTGCGGGAGGCCAGGTGGAGCGCGGTGCGGCCGTCGCCCTCGCCGCACGTCTCGTTCACCTCCTGCCGGGAGCCGTGGGCCAGCAGGAGCACCACGGCGCGGAGGTCCTCGTCCGCCACGGCGCGCAGCAGCTGCTGGCCCAGGGGCAGCTCGCTGGGCGCCAACGAGGCCAGGAACAGACGCTGCTCGTACTTGGCCCGGATCCAGCGCTCGCGCTCCTCTCTGGTGGGGGAAGGGGAGGGGTCAATGCAATCCATTCAGTCAGTCGAATCAACAAGCATTATTTCCCTCCAGCCATTGCTTCTAGGACATTACGGATCTTTCTCACAGTTACCACACTGGACATGGTGACAAATACAAGTGTATTCCTCCAGTCCATCCCTTTATTTGACTAACATTAATAAGAACTGCAGATATGATATCAACCATATTGTAAATATCCACAAACAAACGTACACACTATGTGTGGCCCCACTTGACTGACATCCCCTTGACTCTATTATATGGAAGTTTTGTCTCAATCGATGGCAGACGCCTTCATATTTCGGTTTTACTGCATACAGTACACGCGAAGAATCTTCTGCCATTGCTCCACCCATCCCCAACCCCGTACTCAACGTAAATTAATAAACTGGAATAAAAGATTAGAATGATTCTGAATGCTCAATATATAAAACGCAATTTGTTATAGGCCCTTTAAAGGTGGATTTAGCGATGCCGAAGAAAGACTGTTGATATTTGATATCTATCAAAACAAAAACACCTCTCCCCTCAATGCCATAGGTTGCTCCCTAAGAAGCACTGCCCCCACACATTGTAAACACATTGCTAAGGCTAGGATAGTGCTGTGTGGTGCGTCCTGCACCACTTTGTTTGTGCTCAAATATTTACAGAGCCAGGGCTGTGTAGAAACACACCAGAAACATTTTGTTCTTTAGCGCGCGCACACACACACACCCACACAGAACCGACAGCTAGAGGACCTTGTGTAGATATTCACATAATTTGATAAAAACTAATATTATCTTAACAATAGTAACTCCACCTATACAGTTGTCCATCGAAACCCTCTCTGTAGCGTGTTAGCTAACGCTAGCTGCATTGCTACATCCCATTATTGGGCTTAAGTAAGACACACGCAGAGCCAGCAGCCCTCCGCTCTCAGCCAGACACAGAGAGGGTTCCACATTGTTGGCAAATCTGGTGTCATTTACTCCTGATCCAGCTAATCCTGTGCCGTGATAGCGCTAATCTGATCCCTAATCCCTTCCATGTACACACACCGACCTCATTCAGTCACCGACGGAGAGGGGATTAGCTGGAGGATTGGAGCCTCCTTAGGGAGAGGGGGAGATATAAGACTGGGGAGGGGGGTGGCCCTAGGATATTGAGCTGTCACCCCCCTCCCCCCTCTCTCCTCTTGACCCTTCCTTAACAAAATAGCAACACTTCCTCTAGCGTGTGTGTGGGGAAAGGAGAGGATTGGGGGGGGGGGGGTGGGGGGGGGTGGCAGGAAATGGAAAGAGGGGACACAACAGTGCTTCTCACAGGTTAATGCTTCCACCGTGAAATGGCAGCCCCGCTGTGCGCTTCTGTGTGTGTGTGTGTGCGTGTGCACGTGGAAGCCAGCGGCTGAGAAAAGGCTTCTAATAGACTCACACAGCAGGAGAGGGGAAGGAAAAAGAAGAGGGGAGATCAACCGCTCTCCCCAAGGCCGGTGGGACTGTCACCGCAAAGATCACAGCGGTTGACGAGATAGAAGGCACTCGCTTATGTCCTCCCGAGAGCGCCAGATGGACGGAGCTAAGGCATCAACGATGCTTTGATACTGTCAGCTAAACTGTTAATGGTAGCAAAGAAACAGACTTCATTTGACCTGCTCAACACGCACGCACGCGCAACCTAATAATAATAGTAATAATAATATACATAGAAAGGAGTCCAGTGGGAATCTAATTATATCTCTCCCTGAGCACTGGTGCGGTCGGGGGGTTGGGCAGGGGGTCTGCGGGGGAACGGGGGGGGTAGACTCTGGCTGGGCTAGCAGCACGGAATGTTCCATGGGCCTCGGCTTTCCTGCCGCTGCCCGGGAAGAGAGTAGGGAGGCTGGGCTGCACCACGGCCCACGGACCCCGGACAAAACCCCCCCCCCCGCACCGGAGGAGTGGCACTGGACGGGTGTATGTGTGTGTGTAGAAGAAGTGGATGGGTGTGAAAATGTGTGTGTGTGTGTGTGTGGGTGTGAGAGAGAGATGGACAGACTTCAGATGGCTTCAGTGTGTTTTTGTGCTTGTATGAGATGTGTGCAAACTGTATGACGTGTGTGTGTGTGCGTGTGTGTGCGTGTGTGTGTGTGTGCTGGAGGAGACAGGAAGTGTGCAGGGAGGGGGGGGAAGCCCTCAGATGTCCCCCAGGGGCCCAGGGGGCCGGGAGGGGGGGGGGGGGGGCATGCATGCCTACCCATGCCCCTGGTGTTGCTATGGGCCGGTGCTACAACAGACCCACTCGCTAAACACAAATTACTGAGCCAAATATTTGTACGTGTAATCCATACATGCACATGCATGCAATCAATAGACACATGCGCGCCCGCTCTTCCTTACACATTTACCACGAACGGGCAAAAACGCGATTACATTTAATCGATAGATCAAACTTGCACACGCAAGCACATATTGGAGCCCCTCCTGGATTGTGGGAAGGAAAAGCCATCAAACGGTTGGAGGCTGCCGTCGCAGGTTATGTTGTTTGCGGTAGATGGCGGTGGCGGCATAGAGAGGGAGCACGGAGCGTGCGTACCTTAGCGCGTGATGTTAGCCGTGGGTACGTTAGCATGCATGAGCTCAAACGGCGTCCCTGCACTCCATTTACATTTAACATAGTGAGATGTGTTGTCGTCACTCATGTAAACAGTGAGCTGTCTGTACACAACCTCGGGATAATGAGTCTGAAGGAGATATCTTTGGAAAGCAAAGGGGGTAATTGCACTAATTAGTAAAGGAGTGTGTGCGTGTGTTTGCGTGCGTTTCGTGGAAGCGTTAGCACCTGCCTGTGTGTATATTTCAGTGCGTGTTGGTTGGACTGTGTTTGTCTGCCTTTTCACATTCCATTAGGGAGCGCTGCATTCCGAGCACAGAGGCATGCTGGGTATATAATTAAGCATAGGCCCTGCTGAAATGACACTTGTGACAGGTACGCACACAACCCCCCCCCCCCAAAAAAAAAACAAAACACACAGTACACATTTAAATACACAATCACACAACACCTACCCACAGGGGAAGGCAGTGTGTGCTGACAAATGTGCATGCGGTTTTGGTTGTATAGTTCATTGTGTGTGTGCGCACAAGTGTGAGTTTATTTAGGTTGATCACCTATGGCCAACACATCTATTATTACCGTATAGATGTTTTAACTAATACATTTTTTCCCCTCATTTTACTTACCCTGGCTCCGCCCCAATATTGCTCTCAGTTCAATTTATTTTTGCTGAGATTATAGTTTGGAAGCCCTGTTGGCTTCAGCGTTCGCACATGGTGAGATGACATTGAAGTCAAGTGTGTTTCTAAATGGTGCTAGAGCTAGATGAGGCGATCGAAACAGTTTTAGCAATGCCGATTGGTTAAAGGCTGTCCAATAGTAGTCCAATAACCAGAGGTCTACGCCCAGTAGGATGCGACATCGGAGCGTGGCCAGACCACATTCACAAAGTGAACGTGGTCTGGTTACACCAGGCTACATTTTACCACCTGTAAAGACAATTTATTCTCCATAAAAAGTGACGTTGATTGACAGCTTTATTATCAGGTGCTGTACAGCCATTACAGGGGCACAGTGGGATATGTTCCTTCGGAGGCTGGTCACCGTTGGAAACGGGGGGTGTGGGGGATTAAGTGAATTTGTTTGGGGTTCCTCAGGGACGTCCACCAGGCCCGCTAATGTTTTTCTCCGTTTCCCAGAGACAAGAGAGGAGAGGGGATCTGATTTCCTGCCTGTTGTTTGAGCCTGTGTGCCCCTTCATTGTGTGTGTGTGTATGTGTGTCAGGGTTCCCCATGAGCGAGTGCATTGTGTGGCCGTGTTTACATTCAGACGGGGGTGAAGGGGGGGCGGTTTCCTGTTTGACTGCCCGGCCGCCCTCCACTGGACATCCAAAACAGCTGCTCACCCCCTAGGGGGAGGTGGGCTGTGTGTGTTTTTATGTAGTTTATTTTAGTTAATGTTCATATGCAAACATACTATATTCATACGTATTTGTGTAGGGTTAGCTGTTTGTGTGTGTGTGTGCGCGTGTGTGTGTAGATTATATAGCATAAACACGAATGTGTGCAGTTCTGTGTGTGTGTCTGTTTTTGTACTGAGGGGAAGGGGGATGGGGTGTCTGTCCACACGACCCCGAACCGAGCTACGACAGGGGACTGACAGCACGCAAACACCCCAACAATGACTGGGTAATTACCATCATTACCATAGAGGTCCCCAGCCTCTACTCATTACAACCCAGTAGCCCTCTATTGCCATCTCAATACAGGACGCGTCCGTTATCCAACACACAAAACGACACATTGTGTCAACGACAGGTCGACGTGACAACAGAATGCTAATGGAGGACGTTAATAACTTTATTTACGTAGGGTGGGGAGGAAATAACTGGGTGCGCGGACAGATCGTTAACTCTATATCAGTGGTATTCAACCCACTGCATGCTGAAGATGTCTCCCTGAGTGGGTTGTCTGCAGAAGCCTGATAACGACCCATTCATTTGATTCAGGTGTTGAGGACCACTGCTATATATCACGCGTGAGGATTGCGTAGAGAACGCCGCTGGACATTTGTCCCGCGGTGAGCGGCAGCCCGGGACGAGACGGGCCGACAGATATGTAGAGGAGGGAGATGGTGTGATAGATGGATACGTGGAGCGACGGGAGTCACTGGCTCGGGCCGGCTCCTTTCTCGGCCTAATTAGCCTTCTAATTCAGCTCGTTAGGACTCTGTCAGGCTAGATCTGTCAGCAGTACCGCTAGCTGTCACCTGGAGCCACACAGGGGGAGAGAGAGAGAGAGAGAGAGAGAGAGAGAGAGAGAGAGAGAGAGAGAATGGGGGGGGCTCTCTTTCTCTTGACTGTAATTGTCGATTCTTCAGGCACTGGGACTTATTCACACACATCTCCCTCATAAAAAGCACGTTAATGCCGTAGAACGTATATAAAATAAGTAATCCGGCAGCGCGAACAGGTTCAGGCTCATAAGATCCCACACGTTACTTTATTTTTTTACACTTCACCTAACCACATGTATACACCCACACACACGCCCATTCTTATCCCTAGACAAAGAACCAAGCGCGAGAGAGAGAGAGAGAGAGAGAGAGAGAGAGGGGAAGGGGGAAGGGGGGGGAGAGGCTGAAATGAAATCAATTAGCCTTTGCTGTGTGGTCGTTAGCTGCTCTTGGATAGGCACAGATAATTAAAGAGAGGCGAGGGCAGGGGCTGTGATATAGGGAGCGCAGAGATGGTCCGTTGTGTGTGTGTGTGTGTGTGTGTGTGTGTGTGTGTGTGTGTGTGCACGCGCGCGGGGGGCTGGACAAGGATGGGGAGATGTTGGAAGAGTTAGATCAAATTATATTTACAAAATGTACCAAAAAATACAAATAGGAGCTTGCTAATAATTAGCTTGTTCCACCATTTTCTGTGCCATGCCGCTACAGCAGCATTTTGTCTCGCTATTTTAGCAGCCACCTACGTGACTCCGGTCTAATGGAGTGGTAAACACATACTGTCTTTTCTCCAGGTATATTTTAGTGTTACACCCTCTGTTTATTAGCACTGCAAAGTATCAGTTGAATGTTTTGTAAAATGAGCATGCCTTCACCTAACAATAACCTTGAGCATTCTGCCTGAATTCCAACAGGTAAAATAAAAGCAGTACTGCTAGTTTTAAATAACTACACTGCAGGATGTACAGTAGCTAAAACATGGCCACAAACCACTGGCTAAAACATTACAGATAAAACAGGAGCAGAGCATAACCTGAATGTACACATCTATACATCTAAGCTTATCTGTCCTTATGCTAAACAGCAAATGGATTTTACCATTAACAATGTCACGTGAGGACCGCCCCCACCCATAGTCTCTCAGGTTTCTGCAGAGTCTTCCGGAGACCCCCACCCCCTCTGTGTCACCTGTGCAGCCAGGCATGTTACCCTGAGCACGGACACTGCACTAGTGAACCCAGTGGCTGAGGGAACCATTGACATTTCCTACTAGATTAGCCGGGATGCAGATCCAATCCAAATGGTGTGCGCGTGTGCGTGCGTCAAAAAGGCTGAGGTAAAATAAATGGGAAGCAGAAACTTGGGTGATAATACAGGCTGATGAGGAAGTTACTGAGGAAGGTACATCTCGATGAATCTGCTTGTTAAAAGTGCTTTTAAAGTAAATGTGATGGATTCTGGCACAGGGATTTTTTTTGGTGCCACTGACCGTATTCCAGACAATATTACGTGCAAGCTATAGGGTTGGACGAGCAGTTAAAACCTGGGGGGGAAAGGCTTACATTTTAATGGCACAGGGCAAAAACGTGTCTTTCACTCGGCAAGATTCTGGCTTCTGTTTCAAGGTTGTGCAAGTCTTTCGAGATCGTAATATATACACAATTATTCTTGGGAGATTATTCCACAAATCCTTTTTATTTGACTTACCGATTCATGTAATGTTTGCTTCAGTGAAAGTAAAATCAAAACAGATCTTTGTGTGATTTAACAACCATTCTTCTATGAAAATAGTCCCCATTTCTGCCTCTTAGACAAACTGTCCTCTCACGTTCATTAAAAAACAAAAGAAGGAGCTTTGACACAAACTCCCACTCTGGTTCTGTCGGTGCATTTGACAATCCCGTGGAAACTAATGTGTTCATTTAAGTGGCGTTAAATACATTTAACTACCGTCAGACAAGTGCAGTACAATAGCCGGATATTGGCGGCGCGCTTAGGGGACGGGGTAAGCGGCGGCCAGCCTCCCCCGAGCTGTGAAGGCAACAGACGAATTACGCAGGGAGGGTAAGGACGAAAGACGTCGAGCGTTTTTTGCTTGAGTGCTGTCGGCATGTGGGCGCTTGCGGCCATGGACGGTCTCAAATGTTCACCAGCCGGGCCACGGCCAGCGCTGAACCAATTCAGTCCGAACACATTACTGACCTAACTAGAGAGGCCAGCCTTGCTTTGCTGCAGACACCGCTCCACTCTTATTGTATGAACTATTTGGCAGACGAGCCAATTAGCCAGGGGTGTGTGTGTGTGTGGGGGGAGATGTCTGTACGTGAAGGGGGATGTTGTACCACTATCCCAGCTATTTTAGCCTCGGTGCACAGATTCACTTCTGCTCCAGGAGCATGGCTTTTCTGAGGTGGAGGGGTGGGGGGTGGAGGGATGGGTCAGCCATGTTGGAAGCATCTATTATTTCTTCATTATTAAAATAAGGAGGGGTAACATCGGCCAGGAGGTTCACGATTTGATGACTCGGGCATAAAGAATTCAAGTTTAAGTTTATGCATTCGGCCAGCATTAGCATAACCTCGGCGCGATGACAAACGATGAATGGCTTGGTGATTGGCTCATGTCGGCCGGCTTAATGTAAATAGTAAATCGGAAGGGCTTGTTAGCAGACCTTGGGGATGGGGGAGGAAGGCGTGGGGGGGGCACAGTTGGGGGCAGTAGCGACGCAGTCATGTACAAAATAATGTCTATTAGGACTAATTTAATCAAGGCCTCCCTTTTACAGATGAATTAGAATGTAGGGGCCAATTATTTTCCCACATTTATGCTGCTCCTGCTTGTCAGGAAGATGTCCCTGTGTGTGTGTGTGTGTGTGTGTGTGTGTGTGTGTGTGTGCACTGTTTAAAAAGCAGGCTCGGGGGCCATCTCCTATCAGCAAGGGGCTGTAGATGATAGCGGAGAGCTGATGGCAGGCGGGATCGGCCAGTTAATGAACGCAGATGAAAACGAACCCGTGCTCGGCTAGCTTAAAGCGTGCACGCGCTAGATCACGCTACAGCGCCCACGTGCGCTGGCATGCAGCATCAACACACACTTGCATGCACACACACTGCGCCACACAAATTGTGTATAAATGAAGCCACCTCTATGCTGGCACACAGCTCAATATTGATATTGATATTGGAATCAGGTATATTTATGTTGCCATCAGTAGCTGCCTTTACATGGACTCTATTATTCCCAGTGGAATCGTGTTAAAAGCCAAACCAGAAAGAAAATGCTCCATATAAACACCTTAATCGGAAGAGAAAGGACCAACATGATTGACATTTTATTCCTAAGCAGAGGGGTAGTATAACCCGTTCCATAACCCGATTGAAAGAAGAATTCTACCATGTAAACTAGGGGTGTAGCAGTTCACCAAATCCGCGGTTCGGTTCATATGTCAGTTTTATTTTATTTTTTCCTTTGAGCGGTATAATATGGGAATTTTTTATGGCCTTGATTACATTCTGTAGAATAGTCTTCTATTTTCTATACTTTCTGCCACTAGACGCTAGTCGCTAAACCCATTACTTCCTGGTTGCATACTTCTGCGCATGTCCCGACTACTGCGACGTGCAAAGAAGTGAATGGGAGTTAGTACGGTGACTTCACCTGGAGCCATAAATCTCTCCACCCAGTCACACAAATAGCCTCACTCTTCTGACGACGTGTCTACAACTAGAGTCTAGCCGGTTTTAGCCTTTTTGCTAGCGGGACACGTTACAATAGAGCCGAATGTGTGCATGTTTAACATCTATTCCGATAAATTGGACAGTGCATGTAAACACCAGGCCCGATCAGATGACATTCCATTTAAACAGGTAACCAGAAATCTTCAATCGGAAAGATGCAATTCGTAAAGACAAAAAAGTGTCCATGTAAACCCAGCTAGTGGTAGCCACACGTTTCCTAAGGCTTTACCCTTCATAGAAAATCAACTGTCAAATAAACAAAGGCCTACTTATTTGACAGAATAAAGTATTGAGGTGAGAAGCCCTTTCTTGTTAAAAAAGTTATGGGCTGATACTTAAAATCAATCAATACAAAGAGAAAAACCGAATCATAAAAAATTTATTTAGAAAGCACACAAAGAAATGGAAAATTAAAATTAGCTGATGATAGACCTGTAAATATATAACTATAAAGTAAAATACAGTGTAACTATATAGTGTTGCATTTAATATTACTATGCTGAACTGAAAATACTCCTATAGCTATTACTAATGACACAAATTCTCTAGGGAAATAGCTGGAGCGTATAACTGGCAAGGCTTATAATGTGGCATGTGTCCATCTTAAATGAGAGCCGTTCAAGCTGTGTTATGATCACAGAGTGCGGGAGTGAGATTTGACTGATACCACGCCGGGGTTTATGGGGTATGAAGCATGGCTGGCCCCCTCCATCCCCCCGTGCTATTTGCTCAGACTCTGGGGCGCAATTATATTCTGATGTAGCCCCATCTACGCCTGCCCCCTTCCCTAGTATCCCCCCCCGCCCCGCACACATAGTCTGGGTCCCATGAGGCCAATTTCTCCGCCGTGTTGGGTGCGACCGTGCGCACCTGCACCCCGGGCCTAGATTAAAAGCCCTTCCCCGGTCTAATTTTAAATCTGTTAGCGCTGGCCTTTTCTTAGGGGCGAACAAGACTAATCTGTTCCCATAAAGAGCCCTTACTCTCTCTCCATCCCCTGGTCCTCCTCTCTGGCGGACCTGCCAGCTGAGTTATTACCGGCCGGGCATCCGTCAAAGGAGGGTGGCGTCGGCTTTTAAGCGAGCGGAGGGGCGACGCATCGCTTAGCCCCGCTCGTAGTTTTACTTTGCATTTCCGATTGAGTCCAATTAAAGGTGGAGCTCCTGCGCCTTACACTATTGTTCAAGCCACGCACACACAAACACACACACCAAGGCCATCACCTGCATCTTCAGGGCCTACTACCACAATGCTCCAGAAAAGCGGTCTTCAACAATGTTTGGGACAAGGACCTTTTGGCTGATAGAAACACGGCACAGGGACATATCACATATGGTCTAAAATATTTAGTTGCCGGGCCAACAATGTGTACAGTAATGCCATGAATAAACGTAGCACACTATAATTATGTACAGATTTATATATTTTTATCACAGGTTGTATTTATGTTAATGTATATTTTTCTGGCACTTACATTTTTGGAAGGAAATATGATTGGGAACAAAAAATGTGGAGGACCCCCTGGAGTACCTCTGAGGACCTCCTAAAGGTCCCGGACCCCCTGGTGAAGACCTCTGCTCCAGAAGGCTGTGAGTGTTTATGCTGGGGCTGTACAGGATGGATCCTCAGACATTGCAGCCTACCGGTGCCCATGGTCCATTGCAGAGGCCAGGATGCTGAACCTCCATGACAGGCTGCCATAGGTCGCTGCCCGGCCTGAGAAGGGTGGCTGGGGCCGGGAGGGATTTGGGGGGGAGGGGCGTCAAGGACAGAGGTGGCCTGAGGCTTGGAGGCACAACATCCCCCAGTCCACTGTCACTTCCTGTTCACTGCGCGACCCCCCCCCCGCGCTACGCTAACGCCCCCCCATCAAACCCTCCGGTCGCTGGTAACAACACATCATTAAAACGATGAGCCGCCGCAGCCGGGCGCCGTGCCCAAACTTAGCAGGGCCCGTAGCGGCGGGCGTCAGCTGGGGTGCGGGTGGCGGGCGGCCGCGCCAAACCGAGGTGATGACGGCTCTACCACAGGCAGCCAGAGCTTAATGGGAACGTTTAGAGGACACAGTGGGATTTGTGTGTGTGTGTGTGTGTGTGGGGGCAGTGTTCCATTCAAAACAGCCCCCCGGAGTCCTGTGGAGAGCCAGTGGGGTTCAGAGGTATATGGGTGACACAATGGAACCAGTGCCCAAACGGTCCCACCTGAAAGACTCACAGACAGCACAGACACTCATGAGATGGGGCCAGGCACTGCCTTCTGCTGTTGTCATCTATCTATTTATCCATCCATCCGCCCGTCCGTCTCCCTCCCTCCCTCCCTCCCTCTGTGTCTGTGTATGTGACGTCAATTCATGATCAACTCTCCTCTGGCATGTGGCGCCCCCTGATGTTAATGCCATGTCATGTGGGCCTAGCAAGAGGAGTTAAAGAGCGAGAGCGATAGATAGACAGATACTGTACATATAGACAGACAGACAGATCGATAGATAGGGAGACAGAGAGAAAGAGAGAGACAGACAGATATAGATAGATAGATAGACAGATAGACAGATAGATAGATAGATAGATAGATACTGTACATGTGGATAGACAGACAGACAGACAGACAGACGGATGGATGGATAGATAGATAGATAGATAGGCCGATAGATAGATACTGTACATGTGGAGGAATAGACAGACAGACAGACAGATAGATAGATAGATAGACCGATAGATACTGTACATGTGGATGGATAGACAGACAGACAGATAGATGGATAGATAGATAGACCGATAGACTGATAGACCGATAGATAGATAGATAGACCGATAGATAGATACTGTACATGTGGATGGATAGACAGACAGACAGACGGACGGACGGACGGATAGATAGATAGATACTGTACATGTGGATGGATAGACAGACAGACAGACAGACGGATAGATAGATAGATAGACCGATAGACTGATAGACTGATAGACCGATAGATAGATACTGTACATGTGGAGGAATAGACAGACACAGACGGATAGATAGATAGACCGATAGATACTGTACATGTGGATGGATAGACAGACAGACAGACGGACGGACGGACGGACGGATAGATAGATAGATACTGTACATGTGGATGGATAGACAGACAGACAGACAGACGGATAGATAGATAGATAGATACTATACATGTGGATGGATAGACAGACAGACAGACAGACGGATAGATAGATAGATAGATACTGTACATGTGGATGGATAGACAGACAGACGGATAGATAGATAGACCGATAGACTGATAGACTGATAGACCGATAGATAGATACTGTACATGTGGATGGATAGACAGACAGACAGACGGACGGACGGACGGATAGATAGATACTGTACATGTGGATGGATAGACAGACAGACAGACGGACGGACGGACGGATAGATAGATAGATAGATAGATAGATAGATAGATAGATAGATGGCAACAGCAGGAGAAGGCAGTGCCTGGCCTCATCTCAGACGTTGAGTGTGGGTGGTGGTGGGGGGGCCTGTCGCCTAGGTGCTATCGCTCCCCGGCGTAATTCCTCCCCGCGGTCCGACTGCGAGAGCCGAGTGGCGGGGGAACAAATGGAGGTGTTTAATGCCAACTGACACGCTAATGTGACAACGACATCCCCCCCCACCCATCTCCTCTTTGTTTCTTGCCCGGCTCCGTCCAATCTGTCCATCCATCTGCACCCCCCCCTCCCCCCATCGCCACCTTTCCTCCCCTCCCTCTGATCCCACCCCGCCCTCCTCTCCACCTCCAAACAGCACCTAATTGGGAGGCGCGTGATGGCGTCGGTGGGTGGGGGCGGGGGTGGGATGGGGGGAGGCAGACCTTGACAGGCAGGAGGTCACCGTAATTGCTGCCGGCCATATTTAACATTAAGATAATCAGGCCATTAATTACCCTTTGGATCATTAAATCAGCCACTTGCAAAATGAAATTTCGGCCTCTATTACTCACTTGAGGGACCACGAGAGGAGGGACGTTTTACATCCATCAGCCCCCTCTGCCCCCACCCCCCACATCCAATAGACCGCCATCTAGAGGCCCCCTGTTGGCCGCAGGTGTACACAGCTCCTGCACGCGCTGCTGTGCGTGACTGAGAGGAGAGGGCTCTCCCCGCTGATAATGCGTGCGCTACAAGTGAAGGAGCATGTTTGAAACACAGTTAAATTGAAACACAGAGCCACGCTGAGGCCGTGAGAACATGAACCGGGGCGGCATCGTATTGCTTGCCAGCACATTCCGGACTTAAAACAAGGAAACGCATGGGCCCTAAATCTATTGACATGACATTTAGTGGCGGGCTGACACACGCACATACATGCACAATGACATGGCACGTCATTTCATAGACCAGCATTGACAATCCATAAAAACATGTGCCATAAAAACATGACTATGTATGTGCGCACATATGAGAGAAGAGAAAAAACAAAGACAGAAAGAGAGAGAGAGAGAACATGGAGGATGGAGAGAGGGGTAATGGCAGTCCACTTAAGGATGGCCTGGTAAGTACTATTGACAGGACAGAGAGAGAGAGAGAGAGAGAGAGAGAGAGAGAGAGAGAGAATATCCTGGGTTAATTGAGATAATATTGACCTCCTTCTCTAATCTCCCCACTGCCCCTTGCCAAGGGTGTCGGTGGGGGCACACGCTCCTTCCCAAATACATAAATAGCTACAACGGCAACATTAAATGCATTAGCCTCTGACTGAAGGGGGCTAATGGTACATCAATACTGCAAAATGTGCGTTTGTGTGCATCTGGTGCAAGATGTGTTTGTATGTAAATGCTCACGGGAGCCTTTGCTAGCATTAGAGCGCGCAGGCTAACGCGCATGTCAACATGCGTACAGCTATTAATGTTAAATATGTGTGTATGTAAACATATGTATATTAATGTTGTATTTTAAGTATATACATACACTGTACACACTATATGCACACACAAACCAACACACATGCGCACACACACACACGTGTGTACACAATTGTTAAAATACACACAAATGCGTGCATGCGTGTGTGTGTGCACGCACATGTGCATACATGGGGGGGGTAATTAGAAAGTGATTCTGTTGACTAATGAGAGTGAGGGCATTATGGGAAGTCGATGGTTATGTGCGTGGCAGTCAGCACCAATTTGTTATGATGGCTACAGCCCTCTCTGAGCCCCAGACGCCGATAATTGCACGCCAACGCAAATAAGCGCGCACGTATGCGCACACAAATACACACACACGCTCATTAACACACAGATAGGCAGCAATCAACACTAACATCACTGTAAAGTTCACTGATTTGTTACAAGCCCCTGTAGCCTGCAATCTAGCTGTCCCTGGACTAATTATAAAACACGCACGCTCACAGAACAGTAGCAGATGACATACTTGTACAAACATACCAATATGCTACACAATAGGTAGAAGCCATGGCATTATTTCCCCATAGAGGCTCACACGCACGCACACGCGCACACACGACTTCAATCAGGTTCCTATCAGCAATGTGTACAAATGTTTAGCTCCCCAGTACTGCCCCCTATTTGCAGCACATCGCATTGCACTGAAGGCAATAGGTGTTACCATGGAGCACCTTCATAAGCATCCTCAGTAAGTAGAGAAAATGTGTTGGCACAACCGAGTACAGATAAGGACGACCCTCTAAAGCTAATGAGAGAACGAGGAAACATATCAGCCAGGCCACCAGAAGGCCAACAGCAACATTAAAGAAGCTACAGACATTTTGCAGCATTGCATTCTTCATGTCTGGTCCATGAGGAAGGGTGGCAAGATGGGAGTCCTTTCTTATGAAAAGGAACATCCGAGCAGTGTAAATGAATGCCAAAAGACACCGCAACCCCAAAGCATCATGCTTTGGGGCTGCTTCACTTCAGCTGGGCACAAAAACCTGCTGGCCTCTCTTAGAAAGCTGAAGATGAAGAGGAACCTCACTTGGACGAACACACCCAAGTTGACCGAGTCATGCTTCGCAAAAGCTAAATTAAAGTGCTGAAATAGCCTCCCACCAAAAACCTATGGATTGACCCTTATAGAGAGCTGTAGATCCCCTCACACAGTTGTATAATATTCCATTCTTACAGTCTACATGTGCAGTTAACAGATGTATTCACACTTATTCACTAAATATTATATTGGCGGGGTGTGCACACCCTCTCCGGGAACCATCACCTTATCGTGGTGGAGAGGTTTGTGTGTCCCTATGATCCTGAGAGCTGTGTTGTCTGG
>JAODTR010000012.1:771896-787971 GCA_025399935.1 Amblyopsis rosae | reverse complement strand
CCCCCCCCCCCCCCCCCCCCCCCCCCCCCCCCCCCCCCCCCCCCCCCCCCCCCCCCCCCCCCCCCCCCCCCCAAATCCAGATCAGCCCACCGCTTCACCCTGAAAATTAATCGAAAGGTGAAGCGGTATCTATGGCGATAGTGCAGCAGATGCCACACGGGAAATGGAGCGGGTGCACACAGCGGCTAACAAGGGCTGGCTAGCTAGATGGCTAACACAGAGTTCGGGTTGTTGCTCGTTTTGAGGAACAGCGGGAAGGACTCTAAAGTCTTCATCTGGTGAGTACTTCCCCTTAGCTGTGTGCACGAGTGCGTGCGCACATTAAAACACATGTTTAAGCTTGAGTGCCGATCTTTCCCTTCAACTTGCCTGGTCATCTGTGAATGAGGCTTTTAGCCCCCCAAATTCATTGGTTTTGACATGGCCAGCTCAGCAACGGCAACAGGACGAGAGACAATTAATTACAGGCTTTTTGGCAGAGTCGTCGTCGCTTCTTGGAGGAGAGGGTTTTTCTTTTTCGGTGCCAATTAGTTGGCATCTATTGCTATCCACTTAATTAGCGACATTAATGTGATTTCCTTGCACATAGTCGGGCAATTAGCGGCCCTGATTGAGTTTCATTCAATTAGCCTCCGCAAACACTCTAATTGACGCCTGAGCGGCAGATGCAACGCGCTTGGGAGAACCTGGTTTTTTGGCACTGGAGGGGGTTTGTGTTTGTGTGTGTGTGTGTGTGTGTGTGTGTGTTTAAGCGCACGTGTGTGCTCACTGGTGTGTTAAGTGATGAGTTTTTACCCTAATTTACTGCCTCAGCAAATCCAGTTGTTTGACGGGCGTGTGCATGCAGGCATGATGCAAACCGTACAGTGCACAGAGGGAATGGCACCTTTAACACGGGAACTGTTAGTGCCTTGCTGTGCCCACTAACTAACCCACATGCAGGCAATGGAAGGGCTAACCCACAGGTGTTAGAACTCCGAACTGTAACACCAGTTAATGACGAGAAACAACTTAACTGAGGGCTTGACATTCGGGCGGCTGTGTCTGTCTGTATGTGTGTGTGTGTGTGTGTGTCTGTGTGTCTAGGCGGGGCCATTATGGTGCGATTGTCCACATAATTAACGTCACTGCTGTGCAAACAGATGACTGCTAGATCCTAATTAATGCAGACAGGCATCACTGGAGATCCAACCATTGTGTGTGTGTGTGTGTGTTTTGGCCAGTGCATCTGTATTGCACATTCTGGAACGAGATGCCTTGCTTATTGAAGGAGACACGCTCAAACCCTCACACGGCCACTACACACAGACACACAACTGAGAGATGGACACAGACAGACAGACAGACAGACAGACAGACAGACAGAGAGAGAGAGAGAGATTTGTCCAGTATACATAAAAGGCATTTTGAAGTCAATCACCGCCCACAAATATCTATGGCTCTGTGTGTGTGTGTGTGTGTGTGTGCTGGTCTCTGTGTGTGTGGTTGTGTGTGTGAGGCACACAGAGCCCAGTGACTTACGTGGAGACTGGGGTGGTAGGTGAGCAGTCCGTTGTCACACAGCGTGACGTACTTCTTCTTCCACTCCTTATTCAGGGACTTGCCACTCCTTTTCAGCAACATGCCCTGCACGAAACAGCAAGGGAGACACTTGACCTGTTCCTCTGCGACGGCAAACACCGCTGACGGGCCGTGCGCTTTAATGGGCTGCACGGTGCAGTACATGCACACAAACTATGCTAGTGCTGACCAGTCAATCTGCAGTTCAACCAAGTTTTATTGTGATGACAAATGCATCACAATGCCTTGCTTTAAAGAGAGACTCGCTATAGCAGGGCGCAGACACATTGTCGGATTCTGCTGACCGCATTTATGAATACATATAACCGCTAACGAGGGGAAACTTCGTGTTGTTAAAACAACAGGAGAGCTTGGGGCCTAATGAACAGAGGAAAGTCAGGAAGAGGACACGAAAGGAGATCAGCAGCTAAAACATGCACTCCACCTCCTTTTAGTCTATTAACATTCTCTCTCTCTGCCTAGCTGAATGAGCGTTTAAGGGTGATCAGCCACCCACACCTCATTTCCACTGGACTCGTTAGGCTAGAGAGAAATACAGACAGAGAGAGGAGAGAGAGAGAGAGCTAGAGAGAGAGAGAACGGAAAAAAGAGAACCATGGGATTAGCAATTATAGAGCGGCGTCACACTCTCGTTGCCGCTCTGCGACATTAGCGCTCTCGACAGAGGTGAGGGTATTAATAGTGTCCGGCCGTAGCGCTGGGGAAAGTGGTGACGTGGGGGAGGATGGGGAAGGGTGGGGGGGGGGGTGCATGATTGACAGCACGTTGCCCACCCCTTGTCTGGCCGGTGAGCTTTCATTAATGTGAGTCGGGCCCACAAACGACAGCGTAATTGGCGGTGACATTGCGATGGGGTCACACGCCCCTTTTGGTAAGTGAATGTGTGCGTGGAGAAGAGAAAAAAATGTGAAATTCACCCACGTCCATGCTAATTGGCACTAGCAAAAAGCTACATGTTAATTGTTTGTCCTTCGTGATGTACAGGTCGGAATGAGTGTGTGTGCGCGCGTGTGCAGTATGGCTGAACACATCTGGACGAGCCTTTACAGACCAACTGTCAGTACAGCTGAGCACAGAGAGATAGAGAGCGAGGGAGAGAGCACAAGCGAGAGAGAGAGAGACTAAGTTTTGACCTGTGCGTGCATGTCTGTCAACTGGTAGTCACAAAGTGTAGTGTATTGTATTAGAGCACATTCTGAAAACAAAGCTGGCGATAAGTCTGTTATTTACAATGCATAGCGTTGTCTAGTCTAGTATTGTGTTTATCTAGTCACAAAGACGAATGTCCCCCAACACAGAGCAGAAACAGCTCAACTCAAACAATATAGCTTATATCGGAAAACCATGACCATTACTACGGATGAAATGTTAAGAGGGAAGAAAAGGTTACAGGTAGGGCTGAGAGCTGACGTTTGTGTTTGATGTAGGGGGATGAGGAGGGTTGAGAAGTCCAGGGAATTCATTTCAGCCATCCATCTGGAAGATGGAAAGCGGCTTTGCAAATATGTGTGCGTGTGTGTGTGCGTGCATAAGGGGAGGCTAATTGAACACCGCGTCTAAATCCCTCTGATAGGTAATGTCACTCATTATTCACCCTTTCCAGTGCTCTGTGACACACACACACACACACACTTATTTTACCTTCAGGGGAGTGTAACTTGGATGTGGCCATGACAGCTCACGAGGTCTTCGAGTGGCAAAATAAATGGGGGGAGATGAACAGGGCTGGAGATATTCTCTCCCTGCTATAGGGTGAGGCATTGCACATTGTTTGAAGCATCGTGGGATAGCAGCGGGGAAAAGGTTAGATAGCTTGCGGGGGAGTGGCGAGACACGGATTAAGTAATTCGTTAGCCGTCCCATCTAAAAACGTCCGAGGGCGTTCATGGCATCGAGACCCCACCTTGAATATGTGTATTTTCCCCCCCAATGCTCAACACTTATTTGGCTTATTTCCACTTCTGTGGAAATAAGCCAACTGAGCTCCGCCACCTAGCATTGAACAACATACACAAACACAAGATTCTGGAAACTGCCCCGTGGGGACACTCGCTCTTCTATGCCCTCTCTGTTTCGGGGCACTTCCCTGTGTCTTGGTGAGGTATTGCGCGGTAGTGCTTCGGAAAAGGTTAGCTAGCTTGGGGGGTGACAAAGCGACTGAGTCATTGGTTTGTCGAGATGATACGTTTCAGCAGATAGCTTTAACTTAATGTAGAAAATGAATATATTTGGGAGAAAGTATCATGTGTGATTATAGGTTCAAAAGCTACTTTGTTGGGACTACGTAATCCTTAGGAATGAATGTTGCCTGCTGTTGCAAACAAAGCACCTGATAAGGGAACTTTTCCTTAGGTTTAATTAGTCCAGTATAGACAACTAGTAATCTATTGCATTATCACTCAATCGCCCCCTATTTTCCCGGGACAATGGACTATCCCCTAATCTCTTGAGAGGGTTGACAGTGTTCCATTTAGCAGATACGGGGGTGGCGCAATCTCGCCGATAGTCCCCAAACAAAACCTCCATAGAGCGGGCCGATCTCAAGTGGGGCCTTTGCCTCTTTGTTGACGCACGTCTCTGGGGAGCGGGGAGCTAAATAGGAGGTGTCATCCCCCACCCTGAGGTGGGGGTGACAAGGGAAGGGGGCAGGACAGCGACCCTGCGACAGGGAGTTTCTCAGTGAGCGCCAGACACCCACTCCTCTATCGCAGCAACCATCTGAACTGGCCTGACGAGGCCCATCGCAGGTCATCCATCATCGCCCGGACAGAGGACGGTGTGTGTGGGTGTTTGCTTTGGTGTGCACAAAGTGCTCTAGGAACACAATGAGCCGGACGGACAAGGAAGGAGGCGTCCGTTGTCACGTGACCCACCAGAGGAGATGTCTTCGAGATAGAAGGTGGAAGTTATCTCCATGCGCCAGACACTGTTTGTCTGGAGTTGACATGCTTTTCGACCAGGAATCATTTTGTCCAGTGAAACCCCGTGGCTTCATGCTAAAGGTGCCCTTGAGCAAAACATCAAGCTACCGTTTTGTAGGCGAACTTGACCTCTGACCTCCCTTTGCATAGGACCAACACAGTAACTACATTAGTACTAGTTAGATGATCACTGTTTAATTACACTTCTAATTACAATTTGGAAAATGTAACTAAGTATATTGATGTACTTTACAATGCCCCCTAGAGGGCACATTTGAAATTGGCACCTTTACACCAAGAGCAGGGTTGGTTAGGTTACTTTCTAAATGTAATCGGTTAGAGTTACTCGTTACCAGACTAAAATGATAATCAGTAAAGTAATTTGTGGATTACCTAAAATTAGTAACATGATTACTTTCCATTACTTTTAGATTGCATCGCACCTACAGTAAACAATTGAAAAGCAATTTACTGCATTGGCACGCCAAATCTTTCTATTTTTGTGACCGTTTATGTTGCTCAGGGGATCAAATGGACTTTATTTCGATTATTGATTGACGTTAATGAAAGGTTAATAAGAGAAATGCCAATTGTTTTATGCATTTTTCTTCTGCAAACGTCACTTTTTTTTAAAATTTGAACGTTCCTCTTATTTTTAGAAATACCTGTAATCTGATTCCACTTTTTTTTAAACTGGTAAGTGTAATGGATTACAGTTACTAGTTTTTATGTAACATGTGACATCCAACCCTGACCAAGAGCACACACACAAAAACATGTATGCACGCGCGCACACACACACACACACATAGTTCAGTGGCAACAAAGACAAATAGACACATGGGCACACATGGGCATCAGTCACCATGGTGACAAGGTCAGCGTTGATGAGGCAACCACAGAGAAGGGCAGGCCCTGGGGAGAGAGGACGCATACCACATCAAACAAGACACCAACGAAGAAGAGGACCCCCCCACCACACCACCAGTGATTTATCTGATTAGAGTCCTGGGTAATTCATTAGAAACTCAATTAACCAAACCTTACTTCAGCGCTCGCAATTCATTAGCGGGAAGACAAAAAGAAAAGGTATCCTCTTTGACAATGAGAAGAAGGTGCGACACACACACACACACACGCCCTTTCCTCAAATATAATTCGACTCGTCGTCACACAAGCGTAATTGGAACACACACACACACACACACGCACAGTGCGCGCGTGTGCAAACGCACCGGGCGAGTACAAACACCCGCGCTGACGAAATAACAAAAGCCGCCATAGGGACTACCAACCCCCCTTCCCCGTCCAACTTTAAAGTGCAGCGTCCCTCTGGAGATCATGGGGCAAGGCGCACCAATCGCCCCATCAAACACGTGTGCCCATGTGTCTTTGATTGACACCTGATCCTCTGGTTTTAATTATTTCTCAAGCTTAAATAAAAAATAAATAAAAAAAAAGGCTAAAATGCCTCTTTGCTGCTGCACCCGTGAAAGTGAAAAGAAAAAAGAAAAGGAGGGAAGAAAAAAAAGAAATCTAATTTCCAGGGGTTACTGTGCATGACAAAAATGCCATCATGGCCAAAATGGCTCAGAGCGGTGACAACCTCTCTCAGGGAAATTATATTTTTCCAATCGGGCAGAAGGCGGTCCCTGTCGCCCTCGTTAAAGCCTTGATAGCAGGTCTTTAATATTCACCGTCTTAATTAGGGCCGCAGTTAATTTCATTAAATTCTTTGGCTGCTAAATGAAGCAGATTATGAGACATCTTTTATTGCGAAGCGTGAAATTACAGCCTGGCCTCTGCCAGTGGCGGGGCGAGACTAATGAATTACGGGGTAAATAACGCCCGAATTAACCATCCAATTTAACTCCTTACAAAGCGCCCGAGTGGGGGGAAGGGGAAAAAACCAGACGCAACTTGTCAAAACCACCCAGCCCTGAGTACGTCTACAATTACAACAGTGACACTAATCAGCCCCTCTCACGCAGACATCCTCAACTCAGGAGGGATTACAACTCAAACATGATACAGTTAACAGCCGACTGCTGTAAAAGACGCTACATCCTAAAATGTCTAGGCAAGAGAGAAACACTTCTCTCTTTTGGACTAGATTAGCACAGCCGACAACGGTTCCTCTTGTGCAAGCTCTAGTGGTCATTAGCATTTGCTGTAATGAACAATGGAAGGGCTGATCGCAGGTGCAACAGAGTGGGGAATGTTTTGGCAATCTGGCACGGGTGTGGAGGGGGTGGGGGGTGCTAAAATGGAGCACACTTGTTTATTCAACCCTGCGCACTCCCTTGCGCTCTATGGCAGGCCCCAACGCCTCCCCTGCTGTGGCAGAGGAAATTAATTTGTTCGAATGGCGTTTCTCAGTGACTCGGTCAGACAGCCGACAAGAGGCGCGCGCCAGTGTCCCTCTCTCTCCCTCTCTCCGGTAATTAGCGGCTAATTAGCGGCGAGGAGCAGATGTCGGAGAAGCCGCGTGCCGTAAACACACTATAAACAAAGCTGTCCGCGTACACTCTACGCACACTTCCCTTGCTGGGGGAAGAGGGAAGAGAGATTAGGTAACGACAGCGATTCTGAACAATAAGTGACGTTAGCTAGCTGTGACTTTAGCTAGCTGTGATGCATCGCGGCGGAGGGAATCTTTTTTGTCGTAGAACACGAAATACATATTTAACTGTCATTTATACTGTAATCCCTTAATTATAATGCACGCTGAACTGCAATTCTTGTATGTAAGGTGTTATATAAATATTGTTTATTATCATTATTATTATCATTATTTATTATCATTTTATGTCATTATTATAATTATATTTTTTTTATTATTATTATTATTATTATTATTATTATTATACAGTTAATTTAGCTTTAGCTTATACTTAAATATTATAATCATGTTTATTTATTGCAAATACATGCAGTTTACTGTATGCAATGCATACCAGTGTGTGATAGTGTGCATTTGTGTTTAGTGTGTGTGTGTGTGTGTGTGCACCACTGGGCTTGGGGCCGCTTAATTGTGGCAGAGTGGGTAGCCCGCCCCATACTCATTAAAGCCATACCAGGATTCACGCTCGAACCTGTGTGTGTGTGTGTGTGTGTGTGTGTTTTTTTAATGAGCGCTGCGCTCTTGATGAACGCTCCCCCCCCCCTCAAAAGGCTGTATAGGAGCGGGGAGAAAGGGGCAGTTCTCCATCACCTTGAGCTGGAGAGTCAGACAGAGCAGAGCTGTCTAAATGAGATCAGCTGACCGAGAGAGAGCGAGAGAGCGAGAGAGAGAGAGAGAGAGAGAGATTCACAAACAGCAGGAACACAGCACACAAACACGCACAGAACTAATTATAAGCAGAATCGGATTGTGTCTCGTGTACACGGTGCGTGTGCGCGCTGTGGCACACAGTCCAAACACCGCATCTGCCGCGCTCCGTCATTATGAAGGCTCGTGACTCATTCCACTTGGAAGGGACGCTGTAGCATTGCTTCCTGTTTTCCACCATGTCTGATGAGGTCCATTTGTACTGGCTATACTGGCAGATGGGATTACGCTTTGTGCTAAAGCCAGACGCACACAACCGTCCTACAGACAGCAAACTTACCGCCTCTCTCTCACACACACACACACACACAGTATCCAAAAGCATGCTAGTTTCTATTCGACTGGCTAGTCGAATAAAACACGATTCGCTTGTTAAATCATTTAGCCCTCATGTAGCCTAGCACGCAGACGGAAATTACACATTTCCTAATGAAAGCAGGTGGACAGGAAACGCCATTAACAGGCGTGTGCTGTGCTGCCACAGCGGGGCGCTCTTTCGCACGGCCCCATCTCTCTCCCCGTGTTCACTGCTCTTTCACGCGTCTCACTGGTGTGGCACGTCATGATCAGAGACGCCGGGAACGTTTTATGGCGATGCGAGACGGGGGGGGGGGGGGCATGCTAGGCGCTCGCTAATTGCCTAAACTTCCTTGCTGCGATGAGAACGGAACATTTCTCCCCCCTCTCCCCTCCACAAGACAGACTGCTGGCTGTTGCGTGAGGATGAGGGGAACTTTAGTTATGCGGAGGAGCAGAAGGAGCCCGCTCAGCGGTGACAGCGGGGAAGAGTTCGGCCCTCGACTGAAACACTTGTTCCCCAGTTCTCCATTTCCTTCTGTTTCTTCCTCTACACCCCGGCCCCATCAAAGTGCTCAGATGTAATGATTTCATTAAATAAATAAATAGATAGATAGATATGCTACAGAGAGGTGGGAAAGGCAGGAGGTCCATATGGCACTCTTCATTAAGGTCTTTTCCAGCCATTCTGTTTCCCTAATTTCACCAAATCGGTTTTTGAATGATAGGGGGGAGAGAGAGAGAGAGAGAGAGAGAGAGAGAGAGAGGGGTAGAGAGGGAGAGCGAGACTGTGAGTGGGCAAAGAAGAGAGAGAGGGAAAGAGAGAGAGAGAGAAAGTGAAACCCTTCCACCCACTGGACTAATGACTAATGTCATTTCTATACCCAGGAGAATGCAGCACTTGCTAATTGATGTCAAGTGAGCACCTTTTCTGTTAATCAAGGAATCCAGGATGCGCTCTCAAGCGCAGTGAGGGGAGAGTGCGGTGGCTTCTTCGACACTTCCTGCGTGTATCTCGGGCCGCTTTGTGAGCCAAGGGCTTGTCAAAATGGCCGAGAACGCTTAGGTTAAAGAGGCACAGTGATTGCTCGCTTTTTTTTGGTTAGTTATCTTATTTCCACTGATCAAACACCATTGGACAAATTGTGTTGATTATACATATATATAAATATTTATATATAAATAAAGTGATTATACATTGAAATGGTTACAGCCTTAGTAATAGATATGAAACTCCCATCAAATGTGTGATGTTCCCAATGCAGCCCATCCATTTACCTGTTTAATAGGAATGGCTCGGCCGCTTCCGATGCTGTCTGCCCGGCCCTCTGGGCCTTTCTTCTCTTTGTCTGGGTCGCTGGCCTTCCGAGACTGTGGACAGGACATTGACACTGCTTAGCTACAGTATAAGTACTATAGGGACTAATGCCATAGCTACTATCAGCAGATACCATAGATCCCATGGGATCTACCATAGATACCATGGGTTCTACCATAGATCCCATGGGATTACCATAGATCCCATGGGATCTACCATAGATCCCATGGGTTCTACCATAGATACCATGGGATCTACCATAGATATCATGGGATCTATCATAGATACCATGGGATCTACCATAGATACCATTCATCCTATCATACAGTACTTACTATCAGGTATACCATAGCTACTCAATTTATTGTTTACTATAGTATTTCTATGACAACTACAGCAACAGCGAGCACAACGAAAACCCAAAAAATACTAATAGAACAGATACTTCCCTGGCTGCTCCAATCATTATTACCAATTAAAGAACTGTAACATACAGTGTATACTAACACTCCTAAAACACAACTCCCACTACAGCTAATATGGTTAGTACTTCTGTGTGTGTGTGCATGTGAGCCTCACGGTGAACAGGTTAGAGCGACGCTTAGACTGCTTGCGAACGGGGGTGGGGGTGTTGGTGTTCTGCGGGACGTCGATGCGGAGCTCCTTCTGGGAGGTGCTGGGAGTGGAGGGCACCGACGAGGAGTAGTCACTGAGACTGCCGCCCCCGTTGCTGGTCTGGAGGGGAGGAGATGAGGAGAAGCAATGAGTAATATCTGATCCAAAATACAAAGCCAAAATACATTGGGAAACACAAAAGTTATTCGTCAGTTATTCATTAAAGTTATAGTCCGCTATTGCAAGCTAAATGTAAGCCAATACACTTTGTCAAATTCAACAAATATCTCCTTGCATTTCGTTCTCTGTGCGTGCTGAAACAATAATATAATACTTGTACACAGCCCTGGCTCTGTAAATAGGAACATAAACAAAGTGGCGAACCCCGCTCGTATCACAAAGCCGTCACATTTCGACGTGTGATGCCGACATTTGTTCCTGAAGTTTTCCTGAAGCTCTAAGATGGTCACATGATCGGCTGCTAGCATTCTGACTGGAGGATCTCAAAACGTTACCAAAACTGTCTAGATAGAAATGCACTGGCCAGTCTCAATTGGAAAGTGGCTGAGCAACATTGCCTGGCAACACTGCTCAAAAAAAGTTGCCCTATGTATCATCACTTTTACTGCAATCTGTGGCTCTGTGTGTGTGTGTGTGTATGTGTGTGTGTGCGTGCGTGCACGCGTTTGGGGGGTGGGGTGGGGGGATATGTGGGGGGCTTCGGCTGAAGATAAACAGGGCTCTCGAGGGACGAAGCGCGGCAGAAAGACTGAAGCCGAGCGATGACTTTTTAATGAGAAATCGAAGCGGAATCGAGCAGAGCGGGGTGGGGGGATAGGGGTCACCAGGCACACAGAGGTTTGTGTGTGTGCGCGTGTGTGAGCGCGCACGTCCTCCTGACCTGGCTGATGTGCACAGTCGACACCTGCGTCGTGCACACGGACGAGTGGCTGGGCGAGTTGGGGAGGGACTTGCACGGCCCGATTGACAGCTGCTGCTTCTTCCTCGTCGCCACGATCTTCTGGGCGACTGCAGAACACACACACACACACATCAGTTAAGAGTTTTAATCTGTATGTATCGATCTATGATACACGCCTGACAGTCAGGGGCATAATTGAGGGATGGGGCAGAGAGAGAGAGAGAGAGAGAGAGAGAGAGAGAGAGAGAGAGAGAGAGAGAGAGACTATTATTGCCAGGCTCCGTTGTTAACCTGTTATTCATCTGCCCCACTGGAGAGCAGAAGATGGCCTCTGATACACCCCCCAACAAACACACAAACACACACAGAGCAGGTCATTTATCAGCTAGCAGCTCCAGTGACTATTCTAACATATAAAGAGAGAGACAGAGAGACAGAGAGAGAGAGACAGAAACAGAGAGACAGAGAGAGAGAGAGAGAGAGAGAGCGAGAGAGAGAGAGAGAGGGCCTACCTAATCTTGACGGTGGGGTTGGTTATCCAGCGGGCCCCTTCCAAATTATTCAATCAGATACTCCATGTATTCTACAGTGCATTAGCAGTGTAATAAGTCACATTGCTCCTGCATTAGCAGTGTTTGCCAACACAGGAACACCCTTTACATCTCTCAGCAAGTGGCTGGTGTCAACTGAACCATCCCAGAATTCCCAAAACATTTCTGTATGGCTCTGACTGTAGTGAGAGTTGGATGTGACCCCTCGCCCCATTCTGCACCCAAGAACACTTTATTATGTCCATCCCAATAAAGTGGGCCCGCGCTGCGTGCGTCCGGAGATGGCCGCCGTGGATTTAATTGGCCTCGTTAAAGAGCCCCAGCTCCGTTAATGAGGAGCTGGGGCTCGTAAACATTTACCTTGAGCTGACACGGAGGGAGCCTCGGCGAGGCCACGCCGCCCAGCGCTACACAGAAAAGCTGGGCAAACTAGCTCGGCTGCTCCAAAGAGTCGCCGCGGCGACGAAAACAACCAATTATGCCCCGTCTAATTGAGGACGAGTTGTCAATCATGGGGTTTAGATTAAATTAGAATAGTGAGGCTTCTGTCCAAACTGCACAGAGCTGCAAGCCATTGTGACGTTCAGCATAACGCTGGAGTGGCTGGGAAAGACACCCCCCGCAGAGCGCGGGACTGTATATTACTTCTAAGTGTTAAGGGCAGTTATGATAAGGCTGCACTAACTGTTTAAACTGCGCGGCTAATGCAATTTCACTTTGTCCATCAATCTCCGTTCCCCTCGGAAAGACTGCCATTTATCCTAATGGAAATGTCTCGCCCTTTGATCAGATTTATGGCAGGGCTGTGCCAGCGATGGGGGGGGGGAGAGAGAGAGAAAGAGAGGTGGCCTAGCAACTGACCCTACAGTGCTAGTTACACTGGCTAAATGTAGCCTCTTCCCCTATTAGCGCTCAACTGGGAGTTACTGTGGAAGTCAACTGAAAGTGCGAACACCGCGCAATGTGAATTACCTGTTGCCCTCATGTAGCGCGGCGAGGCTAACTAAACTAGCCAGCTGATCTGTTGGTAAAGAGAACCCCGCGCGCTATTGGTGGGAGGACGCGACCTACGACCTCTGGTCGCTAACGAGCTGGCGCGTGCGCTTGCGGAGGCAGAGTGGTCTAGAGGGCCTACGGAGGAGGACAGCTAACCTTTTGTGAGCGACGCCCCCCGCCACGACAGAACAGGGAGACAGGAACGGGGAGAGGAGGCCAGATACTGGCAGCAGATTTCACACAGCCAATGAGAGAGAGGCAGTGTGCATCTGTCATCAGCAGGAAGTTGTCAGAAATAACAAAGCCACTGTGTAAAATCAGGCCATTTAGAGGGATAAGTGATTTCAATTTAAGTTAGTTTCTCAATTTATTTTCCATTCAAAGATGGTTGATGGGAGGAAGGGGGGTTGTTTCTTATAGGGATGGCACCGATACGATACCGAGATCGGAAATCAGTGTGATACTGACTTAAATAGCTGGATCGGTATCAGTGACAATCAATGTGGCTATCCAATTAAATTAATTTACACGCGTAGGTCTACTGTCAAGCATCAGCCATGTCTAACCTACCCAGGCCACACTATCAGCAGCAGGTTACTAAAATGTCCTAAAATAGACAGTGGCTGTCATTTACTTTGCATCTTGACTTAAAACATAATTTAACACTGGAATCTGATCGGTACTCGGTATCGGGCAATACCAAAAGTGCCAGTATCGGTATCGGTACTGAACTAACTGAATTGTGCCATACCTAGTTTCTTACAACCTGCAAGAAACGTTAGCAAAGTTGACATTGAGGTTTTCCTTCCTGCATGTGTCTGAGGGCACATGCTGTCCCCGGACCTCCCACACCCCTCTCCCTCCCCCGCTCAACACTGATCTCCCACGACAGTGTCTCGGAGCGGGTATCAAAACAATGTGCGACTAATTTCTCTTAATTACACACCCACGCAGAACCCCGGTGTCGAGCACAAAATAGCCCCTGCCATCCCGTACTGACAATCCAGTAGGCCCATTAGAAGTGAGTGTGTGTTTGTGTTTCTTCATGTGATGCCAGTGCTGTCGGGCAGATGTTTGACAATGGTGCATATTGTTTACATGTGCGTGTGTGTGTTGGGGAGTGGGGTGGGGGGTATTCTCTGGCTGTTAGCTTGCACTAACAAGAGACTCGGCCACCGTGCTCTGACACAGAGAGAGAGAGAGAGAGAGAGAGAGAGAGAGAGAGAGATGGGGGGAGACGGGGTGGAGGAGGTTACATGTCGCTGTAATTAGGCTAATTAAATTAGTCCGCTGATGGACGAGGGGTCCTGCGCATGCTGTCAGGACCCCCACCCAGACATCACACATGCACGCACGCACACACACGCACACACATGCACAGAGCTTCATAACAAAGAACAATAGAAAAATTTGAGGGATTCATCAGGACAGACATGATGATTATTCAGTAGATAATGGAATCGTGGAGATAGATGAGCAGAAGGAGAGAGCGAGGGACGGATAGATGGACGGCTAGAGGGATGGATCGCCTCAAGCCCTTCCCTGCGTCTGAAGACGGCGTGTATTTTAACCGATCGATCAAGAGAATGTAGCGGCACGCGCGTAACTGGTGGCACCGCCCGGGGTTCAATGAGGACGGCTTTGTTAGACGGACACACAGGCGGTTCAAGAACTCCTAGTGATCGCTCCACCCTCTATCATAAACACACACACACAATAGTAAAATAACTGTCTTGTTTTACATGCACAGCAAAGCCTCTCTCTCTCTCTAATGTCTTCCCAGATGACAACGGCGACAAGTACTGAAGATAAGCTTTAACGGTTAATGCTCTCTCCCCCTCTCTCTCTCTCTCTACAGCCATTGTAACTCTCTGGAGCTTTGAACTGATTGATGATAAGCGCTGACATGCCGTTATGTGAGCGGAGCGGAGCCCTCATTCTCACAATCAAACATGCACACACACACGCACTACCCTAAACCCCCCCCCCCACGCCCCAATCGGAATCACGTCAAATTAGTAGGAATCAGCGTTTATTCACGGGACATCGTGAGCCTTGCCCTGTCAGTGGATATCCACTTTGTTATGAAGCGAGGCAGCATTCATGCAGGCGCTGGGCGATTACGACCCCCGTGTCGTGCCAAACGCAATCAATCCAGGAAGGAGGGGGGTGGGGGGTGGGGTCACGACACAGGAATATGCATGCGGAATCAATATGCACACGCGTGTGAAGCGCTTAGCAATGATCCCCCCCTCCTCGTTTATAAATTGCGAGATAATTTCCGATCGGATTTGTGGATGTTGCAAATGCCATTTAAATGAGAGGCACGGCCGACGATTTGTCAGCCATCGTCTGGGATGTCTGCACACACACACACACACTCACCCACAGCACCGTGATGCTAACAACCAAAGCTATGGTAGCACACACATTAACATCAATAACCAAATTAGCACATCAATCCCAGCAAATCTGGCTATTGACATTTATACACATTTTAAATAAGTTAATTAATTAACATGAATATTTATCAAATACAGTTACGTAGGACATAATATATTTATTAAATATAACGTTAATGCTGTGGTCAAAAAACAGCTACAATTTCATCCTAATACTGTAGGTATTTTGAAAGAAGAAAGCCATACAATGGCCTCAACAGACCTCTTTGCATTATGCGCCCCCCCCCCCCACACCCCAACTCTATTTCTACCAGCACTCATGACGTTAAAGTTCAGCACCACAACGGCATGACAGTTGACTGTTGCCGCCATGCCACTCTCTCGTTACCTTTCTGGTCCTTTAATAAAATTATATTACGGTAATTAAAGCGTGTGTGTGCGTGTGGGGTCTAAGTGGCTGGAGACTTTTACAGCAGACCTCCACTCCAAATTAAGGTCATGCTAAGTAGTAATTAGAAGATGGAAAAAAAAATTCTACACACTCTATAGCAGACAAATTCATAGCAAATACTCATTGTGCATCAACACAAACACAGCACTATCAAAAATACACACACAAACAATGACATATCCCCATTTCTCTCCAACGCACACACGCATACACACACACACACACACACACACACACAGCTGGAGCGTGCTAGTGGCTGTCAAGACTCTACAGCAAATCCAGCATTAAAATAATGGTTTGGCCCATTGTCACTGATCCATTGCGGAAGCTAATTAAGGAGCTGATTAATGCGCTGATGTCCTGATGTCCAACTAAACACACACACACACACACACACACACACACACACACACACACACAAACCAGAATAATTATAAAGATAATGGGGAGCATTTAGTGTGCAAATCCAAGTGTTCCCCCTGGACCTAAAACAGTGATGGTGGGACACACCAATTTGAGGAGTAAATATTTGGCATTGTAAAACACAAACTGTCTGTCAACCCAACTTGTGTTTTCCTCATCTCTGAGGTCTGTTTTTAAAGGACTGATGACTGACTCTCTCACAGACAGACAGACATAACCATTATAGGAACCAGAACCAATTAGGTCAAGGTCTCTAAAATTATATAT
>JAODTR010000012.1:739722-771796 GCA_025399935.1 Amblyopsis rosae | reverse complement strand
CCCCCCCCCCCCCCCCCCCCCCCCCCCCCCCCCCCCCCCCCCCCCCCCCCCCCCCCCCCCCCCCCCCCCCCGCGAGTCTGTGGGGAGATCCAGCAGGGGTCCGACGCGACAGAGAGGGCCAGCGTCAGGTGGGAGGCAGCAAAGACACACTGCCTTTCATTGAACGCTGCCGGGCCAGACAGAGAAAGTGGGTCAGCCTCACCTGGTTGGCCAGCCACAGAAACGCATATAGACAAACACACAATAACCCTCACAGGCATGTGTGCCAGAGCGCACACACACACACACACACACACACACACACACACACACACACTCGCACATTAAATGCAAATGAGGGCCTCGCTGCGGGAGGAATCGTGGCACGGCATCGTGATTCTCCGTGCGGCAATCCAGACTGGGCACAGCCGCCCATAACCTATATTCAAATGCTCAGCAGCCTCTCTCCCTCAACTAGCTGCACACACTGAGAAGGGAGTTTTGAAGCTGCTGCTTATAATGTTCTCCATCTCAGCGAGAGAAACAAACGCCCCCCCCCCCCCAACACACACAGTAGGGGCCAACGGGACTTCTCACACACACACACACACGCGTGCAGAGCAAGAATTCCAGCAACTGATACAGCTGCAGAGTCACCACACACGCTGATGTTTTTAGATTTATTTCCAGCTCAGAAAATAGACAGGAGTGAGTCACTCAACACACCACTCGGTTCAGGGAATTAAGCGTGAGTGGTGGGTGGGTGTGGGGGTGTGTGTGTGGAGGCGGGGGGGATATGCGTGTCACAAACTATTGAGTTACACGGAGCAGACATCTGTCCTACTACATGACCGCTTAAGTGCCTGGCTCCCACCCCTGTATCACATGCTCGGCCCTATACTCTCCCCTGGCCTAAGACACCAAGCCTGTTTTGATCCCCGCGTGACAGACGAGCTCAAACGGGCGCACGAGTCACACAAGTCAGCGAGCGGATCTGTCTGTGTATCGCGTTCATAGGATGTATTTCAAACAATTGCAGGCATCTTGCCATGCCCCCTGGTTAATGGATTAACTATGACACACTGAATCCATCTTTTCAGATGCTAATTGCATGTCGTGTGTAATAATCGCATAACCAAAAGGTAATGAGCAGGAAAGGAGGGCAGTCTGCTGCAAAGCCCACTCCTCCGCTCATAAATTAAAAGGTCACCGGAACATAACACAACTTCCATCTGCAATTTGTCCTGCATTACAGAGAGCAAACATGGATACACACCACATCTAATGCACAATGAACCCTTTTGGTTCCATAAAATGCATTCAGTATTCATGTTCTATATAGAATATATTTACTAAAAGCATATGGTTAATTGACCTACATGAATATGACAGTGAATAAGCTCAAGAGTCCAGTTTAAAAATCTGGTCAGGTGTTTTAACAAACCCCAAACCACCAGCCTCACAATAAATATCTGATGCCTTTGATTACAATGTCAATGGTTAAAGTAAAATATTAAGGACAGACAAGTCAGCAAACAAATTATGTTAGAACTGGTGGTGTGAGCTTTTATAAGTGGGTGTGACAATGTACCACAGCCTACCCTCCCAACACTGTTGTTGCTGTCCTTACCTTCAATTGCGATGACATGTTCTCTGATCTGGTTCTGCAACAGAGGCTCCTCGACCCGCTCCAGCAGCTCGTAGATGGAGTAAATGTTTGGGTGGACAGACTCGAACCTTTGTATCTCGGACCGGATAGCGGCCGAATTTGCCAGGTGCTGCTGGTAGTTCATGTTGAATAGTGTACTGTTGGCTAACGTTGCGTTCTCCTCCAAATAGAACCACAGCTGCAATATGGGCTGTTAGAATTACGAGGTCTTAATACAACTGCAAATGCGGGGTAATGTAAATATTGACAGGGGCTGTAATGGACGCATAACAACTGCGCCTAGATGACGCTTTTTGATGGAAATAACTTAGGTTTTAGGTCCAGGATGCAGGAGGCTGATATGTACCGACGCTCAGTCCTGCAGGGGTGACAGATGTTCGGTGTGCTGTGGACAGCTTCCCCATATCGCTAAAAACAAAACCATTCCAACCCCCAACGAAGTCCGATTATTAAAAACACCCGCGGGGTGTTTAGGTTCCAAATATGTCCGGGTTTTTAGACCAAACCGCTGGATATAAAGGGGCCTCCTTGGCTAGCTAAGTGGCTAGCTAGACAGCTAGCTAAAGCTAACTAGCCGGGAGTGTAAAACTAGCAGATTCCCGGTCCGGGAAGACCGGGACCGAGTTAGTGTTTTTTGCGGCGAGCCCCCGAATCAACCGGTCATTGTAACCGGGCGTGAAAACGCTAGATCCGAGACTGCTAGCGTGACACGGTCGTTGGGTCGGGGTGCCGTTGTTTTGTTTCGCGTGTACCGGTAGAACCAGGCGCAGAATAACGTCCTCGGTCCCGATGTGACCCAAACACGGGACGACAGCGGTCAAATCCACTTCACCGTGACGGCTCCGGATGTAAACTAGCCGAAATACACTCTCACAGACTGAACGGGAACAGGCGCGCACACTTTATCATTCTCCATTCCAGGGTAGTGTAGTGTGATCCATCCCCTGTATAGACAAGATCCCGGGACGTCATTATTGCCGTGAACGCGCGTCCTCCTGGAGAGCGTGCGCTGCTGAAACGATCGAGTTCAAGGAGGAGCGTACTGCGTCACTGTTACGCACTAAGGTCAGACTCCGAATGTTGCATAGGATTTTACCAACAATATCGTATTTGCAACTAATTTGTAGAAAATCAAGATTAAGTTGGTAATACAAATTGTGACGCACAGTTTATAGTTAATTTAATACACATTCGTTATGGTGCACCGCTAATACAGTAGGCTACATGTATCAACAATGTCATATAAGGTACATTATTCTACTATCTTTACAAAAATATTTGTAATGTTGTAGCCTATTAAAAATTGTATTTCTTTCATCGTACATGTGCATGTACGTTCATTGTCGCATTAACATTAGCTTTCCATTTGATTTGAATAATGTTGTGTGTTATATGCAGGTATAACAGCATGTGGTAGGGAAGACCGGGGATGGTTGTCACACTTTCCCTCTTGCAAGTATTTCTCAGCACCAGGAAATTACAAAATAATAATTTCAGTATTGGTCCAAAGCTTAAGGTCTTGGGTATAAATTAATATTGTTTATATCAGTGTAATATGTTTCAACGTGAAGTAATAAGCCATACAATACTGTGTGAGTACACTCTGAGAAAGTGTGACAACCAACCCCATCACATGGAAAGGGCTTTACAACCTACATTTCACATGGAAACAAACAACACCCCCTTAACCTGTATTCCAATGAGATGTTCAACAATAAATTCAGATTTTCTTTTTAATTTAGAGATACAAAATATTTAAACATTTGTAATATATTAATCTATAAAGTTCCTGCAATATGTTTTTATACCCCATTGTGTTTAATTGGATGTTTATTTATAGTTTATACATAGAGAGGTAGGCATATAAATATTAAAGGCTTTTAGTAACGCCATCAGTCACAAAAAACATGAAACATGAACTATCAAATGTAACAAAATGTTTGTAACATATTTGATTGTATAGGTTTGTGAATAATTAGTAGGGTAATCTTGTATAATCTTAGTCGAATTTGACATACCCTAAAACTTGACTGAATGTTCTCTGCAGCTTTCTGTTTACCTTAATTTTACAAATTGTTGGTACCCCTCTTAGGATACATGCCATGGGATTTGTAGTGACCACCAAAGTCGCCTGTTTAACATCCCATCCAAATATGATATACCAGAGGGAGGAGTGTCCCCTACTAGGGCATCTTGCTCAAGCATGCTTACAGGTAGGTCAACACCAAGGCTCAAACCCACAACCTTCTAGCTGGGTATGCAGCACCCAGACCACTAGACTATCCTGCCTGTGCATTGCCATCTGTCTCACTGCCTTCAGCATTCAGCATCTTGAATCTCCCTTCTTGGTCTTTCTTTTAAAGTTCCTCTCCATTTTCCTGCCAACAAAAATTAAGCAAATGGTTACTATACTTTAAAAAGATTCCATTGATATACCAAGGGGTTGGCTGTCACAGTGTGACAACCCACCCCCATACCAGTGTGACAACCAGCCCCATCTGAACTCTTGAGATAAATGTTTAGCTAACAACATGATTTGACCTAGCATCTGATAAATATACTGAAACTATAGATATTCCCTTCCATTCTTAAACAAATAGAGATACAAATATACACTAAATGTACAAAGCTACACAAGGGATTTTATACAAATGTAAATATTTACTCTTACCAATCAAAATGTGAAATTATTCTCCTTACGCCAAGATAGCTCTCTACACATACTGACAATATAAATTAACTCATACAAAGAGATCAGACATTTGATAAGAAACATGTACCACAGCGCCCCCTAGTTTGGCAGTAATAAGCTCTGTGACAACCAACCAATGTGACAACCAACCCCGGTCTCCCCTACACTCCAGACAGTGCTACTGTAGTGTATACACGGTGGCCCAGTGGATAACACTATGACCTCACAGCAAGAAGGTCCCAGGTTTGAACCCTGGTCGTCGAGTTTCCATGTTCTCCTCGTATCTGCGTGGGTTTGCTCAGGTTTACTCCACATCCAAAAAACATGTCAGGTTCACTCTCTCCTGTCAGTGCCATTCACCAGAGGCATATATCTGGAGTTGGTCCCTGGGCGCTGCACAGCGGCTGCCCACTGCTCCCTTGAGAGATGGGTTAAATGCAGGGAACACATTTTGCTACATGTATGTGACAATGAAAGCACCTTTACCTTTATATCGCTGCTCCATCAACTAGCAAATAGTGCACGATGCCCTTCTTCTTGCCGCTGCTCATAGCACGGATGCAGCACTCATGTTGGGCCATCACAAAATGGGTCTCTGTGCCGTCCTCTACAAATTCACCCTGGTAACATTTTCAACATAGGTGGGCGTAAATGGACCAGATCAGAGAGAAAATGTGTCATAATCATCCATTAGGCCTACATGTATGTATCTGTTTGTATTATGAAGAGCTTCCCTGAATTAGCAATGCATTCAATATGCCACATGGAGGAGAAGGATATTGTGCCAAACTGTAGGATATACGGTATAGTTCAGTGTTGGGCAAGTTACTCAGAAAATGTCATAAGTTACTATTTACTTATTACTCCTTCAAACATTTGTAATATTACTTTACTTATTACTGGGTAATAAATGTAATTTGTTAAGTTATATTACTTTCACAATCACTACCCTGCCTTACCCCTTCTGAAAAATGACAATCTGTGTAGCCAGCTCATTTTAGAATTGAATCCTCTTTATTGGAACAATAATGAACCTTAGGAGTCAACTATCAACCAATGTGAAAACATAGCAGCCTCGCAAACCAGATGATTGGACAGGTTGGTTCAATTACTGTTTTGGAAATAGTAATTAGCTACACTAGAAGTTACTGAAAAAAGTTATATTACAGTAACTAGTTACAAGTAACAAGTTACTGCCAAACACTGCTTAAATTGGTAAATGTTTACGTATTTTAGCAAGCATGAAATAATATAATTGACTGATGAATTAAACATATTTTAGTTGTTGTAGGCTACTGCATGCTATATGACATTACATTGGACCTTACCATGGTGACCATCTTCTGTCCATTGCACCACACATCCATTGTGTCTTTTTCTGTCGGAGATCATTTATTTTATTAAATATTACATTTTCCAAACGTTCTAGGCTTCTATGTGACTATATGACTTCCTGCCACTAGATGTCACACTAATAAGCGTCCCAGTGACAGGTACCAGCATCTCAGACCAACAAATTCTCCATGGCACGCACGCTGCTACATTGCTATGACTTATGAGCTTGTGTTAGTTACAACCATAGAACTAACACAGTGGAGTGTGACGTTATTTTCTGCTAAAGATGCAACACTATTTCTTTACATAGAAAATAGTTTTGCATACATTGCTTACAAAATCATACAGGCCTACCAATATATATATTTTATTTTTTTTATTTTTTTACATTCAAATTAGTTTAAAGTAGGCCTTCTACAAATTAATGTAGAGGTGTGAACCAGGGACGGCATCAGAAATATTTTAGACTGCAGCCCCTCTAAAATATCTATACTGTAGATTGACAATGTATTTTCTGGGGAAGCATGCCACCAGAGCTGTCTAGAGGCTTTGCCCCTATCCATGAATCTCTAGTGACAGCCCTGGTTTGTGCATGAGGAGTATGCTCACAGCAGGGACCAGACAACAGTTTTGTGTTAAGTTTACTTTGTTTAATACCATCTTCGTTGTAATATCTATAAAATACAGGCCTATGAAAGCCAGTTGCGAGCAAATAACGGACAAGGTTAACATCCGTTCATTTTCTACAGTCTATATCTATATATAGATAGTAGGCGATACTTCACATTTGTGCTGTCATTTGGCAAGCGTAGATGCAACTCTTCTGTTGCGTGTTGTAACTACAGCGTGAGCATTGCGCTCATGCATTGTGTACATTGTCCAATGAGATTGCTCGAATAGCATGTCTAAATATATCCTGGCACACAATCTCTCTCTCACCTAAGTGGATTATGACGGCCCAGCATTCAGTAAAGTAGCATTAAGCCATGCTGACATTATGAAACTACTGTATCCATTGCACTACACTATAAAATACAATATACTACTGTATCTCCGGACACACCTTACCGAGCACCATCCTATAGTCTTCCCCATCCAGTTTGAACAACCAAGTCTTGGTTGCTTTGGCCCGGTTGTGGGTAAATGTCTCCAGGCTCTTGCCATCGATCTCCAGTGAGTACTCATAGGCAAAGCCAGTGATCGCTTCGATGATTATGGTGGCTTTGGTGTCCATGCATCACACAGTGAGTCTCCTTTCCAACCAGTTTGAACATCCAGTCTTTTCTGACAACCTCCTGAAACCATTACACAGCCTGCATTATATATTTGTGCAGCATTAAAACTTAAAAAAGCTCACAATCCCTCCACCTAAATGGTACAGCGTGGCTAGTTTTTATTGTCTACTAATTTACTTGTTTAAATATACAAGGAAGCATCACTCAATTATCCCATTATTCTCAAGATGAAATTCACAGCCCTGTAAACAGTAATGACAATTTAGACATCTCTGCATGTAGGCAGAAGAACAAGGCCTACCTGTCCATTTATGTAAACAATACGTTTTCCGGTGGTTGTGCCATGCACAAACTCAACCCTGTGAACCCCGTCGCTTAGCTCGACATCCCACGCGGCCACAATGTCTCCGCCAAGCATCTCCTTGACTGAACGTGTCCCAGGAAATTGTTAATGCAACCCCATAAAGCTTCTTCAACTCACTTGTCATACTGCTTTGGGTTCAGCAGATGCATTACAGTAATAGGCTTAGTGGCCAGGCTGCACTCTCCATAAGGCTGCAGGTAAATAGGATTAGCTCAAATATTGTGTGGCCATGAGTCGATATCAACGCATTTTATTCGCACAAAGCAAGGGGTATTATGACCCAAAATAAACCCACCCCACCACCATTAATGGCCTTTCGGCAAGACACCCTTGATGATGGACCTTTGACCCTCACACTGCTCCATTTGCTCTACCAGCATCTGGACGGACCCAATACCCACGCTAGGCTTCGTTTCATAGATTTCTCATCAGCATTTAATACTATCCAACAACACTTGCTCGCAGAGAGGCTTCTTATTCATCTTCAGCTAGATCCGTACACTGTAGGCTGGATAATTAACTTTCTAACCGACAGGTCTCAGTGTGTGAAAGTTAATGGTGCCCTTTCTGATTTGTGTGGATCTTCCACAGGCTCTCCGCAAGGTTGTGTACTCTCCCCTCTTGTACATATTATACACAAACGAATGCTGTGTCATTTACAATGACCGACATATCATAAAATATGTTGACAACTCTGTTATAAGAAGTCTGCTGCGGAATGAGGAATGGGCCCACGGACCAATTCTGGATGACTTTGTCATGGTGTGACACATCCTACCATACGACTACCAACAGCACACACACACCCAACAGCATTAGTTTAACATTGAGCAGTACAATGGCAGAGAGCAGCATCAGCTACGAGGACGTTAATGACTCCCAGAGAGCAATGCCTGTGGTTTCTGAGCTCTGCAAATTGGTGGAAGCAGCGAAAGAGGAGAAGAACGAGCTTTCCATTAAGCATGCTCCGACAGAAGAAACTCAGAAGGAGCTGACGGAGGCTCTGAGGCAGGTTGAGAAGCTGAAGGCTGACAAAGCCAGTCTGGAACAGGCCATCACTGAAGAACGTACTCGCTCTGCCCAGGCAGCAGAGCAGGACCAGCAGACCATCCTGGAGCTCCAGCATCAGCTCAGAGCCTGGAAGGAGCACAACCAGCTGCTCCTGCATCGGTGCCAGAAGGCCACCATCCAGGCCCTGATTGGTGAGGACCTCAGGAAGGGTCTCCTTGCAAGCTCCAGGTCCATAAGACTGCTTGTGAGAAGGAGAAGGACGCCCTCCGTCAACAAGCGGAGCAGCTCAAACCTCTCCACAAGCCAGGTGCAGAACAGCCAATCCAGCACCAAGAACCTGGAGAAGGCCCTGGCTGATGCCAAGCTGGCACTGGGTCTCACTCGCCTCGACCGACAGGGGAGGACAAGAGAAAGCTCCTGGCGGGAAACAAGGTGCTGGAGAAGAGTCTCTGCACCGTCCCTTACACTGCTAACCACTCCTTACATAGCCTCTCCATCAAGCATCCCCTCCTCCCTCACAAGGAGGGCATGCCAACCCCAAGATGTTGTTGCCGTGGAGAGATGGTTTAGCTCCGGCTTCCTGGAGACCCAAGGCTGGGTGAGGCCGAGGTCAGACCAGCTGATGTAGTGAGTTACGCTCCCCAAACCCATTCTCCCACCACCCCCCATTTTCTCCCAACCCTCTTCCCCAAACACTCCACAGGACTGATTGTAAAATTAGTCCTATGGAGTGTACACCTGGGGCACAACCAACCGGAAAGAGAGCCTGTGGCAGACCCAGGACATGCTGAAGGGATCTCCCAGCTGGCCTGGGAGTGGCTGGGGATCCCCCAGGAGAGGGTGGATGTTGCTGCAGACAGGGATACCTGGCTGGGCTGCGCTGACCCGGTTGCCAGGGAGACCCTAATGGATAAGCGGTCAAGATGATGGCTGGATGGATGGATAATAGCTACTCACAACGCACAGTAGCATTTGTGAACCCACAGCACATATTTCAGTTGCTTTAATGAATAGTTTTGTTAATAATGTAATAAACTATATAAACACACACCAATACAACTTGAATATTATTATAAATGGAGTAGATAAGACAATTTAAGACTCTAATAGATAGGTGAAGACAGCATCAAAGCACTAGCTGTAGCCCTAGTGTTACTGTAGTTTGTTGCCACTTGCAATATTATATACTGCTCCAGTTCCTTGAATGTAAGCATATTTTTCATTATTGTGATTTCACAGTATGTTGTTCTCGTTCAAGGTTAAACCACAAAAAAAAAGTTATTAAAAATGTATGTTGTGATAAATACTTTCCATAAGTAATCAAAAATAAATAAATTTAGAAATACTTTTTGTTCATTATTCAATATTCCACATTTTGGGGCAAGTGTCACTTTCATAGTCTACTGTGCCATCTAGTGGTAATAAACATTCTTACACCTTAACTGCAATTAACAGCATATAGTGTTTACAGATAATACAGGAAATATCATTTTAATAACAGTACTATTTATGCATTTATTGTGTGTGACATGATTGCATTAATGAGTCAGTGGTTGGTGAAATAGTGCAACACGGTTTATTCAAATCATGCAAAACCTGGAATGACTTTACAAGGTCATTACTAGGGCTCATTTAATAGGCTAGATTCCCTTTAAAAAAGCTTTTGAATATAATGTCTTTATGGCAGGTGAATACACATTTGTATAAAAAGTGTCTAAATATATATTACATCAGGAATGCGTGACAAAAACAAATCCAACTAAATAGTTGCTGTATCTAGTATGCTGTATTTAGAATATACTGTTAGTGTCAGATGAATTGTGTTCATAGGCCAACGATGCTGGTGTGTATTTTTGTATTGTAATGCCTAATCCACTTTCATGACAAATCTGTAATACATTATTCCCATTTAAACACAAACGAGATTATTTAATTTTCAAAAGCTAATTTGTAAATGGTCTTGGTTCATGTTGTATAGAAAATCCTTTAATGTTTTACAGTACGTTAAAGTAATACCTTTTGAGTAGTAGCAGGTCTGTTTAGACTGTTGAGTGTAAATCCCTTCTCTTCAATTAGCTTTTATGAACAAGAAAATATTGCACATTATACAGTAACTGAACCAAAGCACAACCACTAGTGAGCAACATTCTGCCATCGTACCATTTTACGTCTTCTTTTATAAGTGACAATTCCATTTCTGATAGCTAAGATACACCAGCAATATTACATTTACCCGCCTCTGTGACTGGAACTCTCGTAACATTTGATTGAGACAACATACAAAAACTCTTTCCGTCCACCACGGATGGAGATATTTACACAGGTTGAAAAAGAACCAAAGAGCATGGCCTCTCTCAGTTTGGTGAATTACAACTGTATGCAATGTGATTTGGATTTGTCTGTGGTACCGCACCGCCGCAAGTCACTGTGCAATACACTACGTTGGCCAGCGGGGCTCAGTCCACTCGACAGAACCTCGGCTCGCTGTTGATCCATTCTCCGTCTGTCCGGGGTTAAAGTATGCAGCAGCGCTGCTTTTTACCCTTACCGCTCGGCCCGTTTTTCACCTTGCTCTCAGACATCTTCTTCTTCCGGACCTCACGCATGAGGTCAAAGAACACCTGGGAGACAAAGCAGTAGGTGAGACACCGGTCCCACAGTGCCTTGAGGGCCACGCCACAAGTCTTAAGTCAAGTCTCAAGTCTAAATTAACATTTCAAGTCTGGTGAAAAGAGTACAATGTCAAATTGCATTAAAAGAATGGTGAGACTTATATTTTCATAGAACAAGTAAAAACTAGGCAAGCCTAGTTCTGCCGGTCACAGGCATATGCCAACACTTTAGGACAATACAAAGTTTAGAATGCAAAGTTCCTCCGTGAAATGAAACTCCACAGCTGGGATCCAACGATATTGGTGCATTACCGCCACCTACTGCCTGCATGGTGTATTACTACCACCTACTCTAAAATATAGCACATGCGCTTTATAACAGTCAGCGACATTTGCTCACATTGAGCGGTCCTGCGACGCGCACAGTCCAGCAAAAACTATTTAAGCTTTAAATAACTAAATTCACACAAATTTCCAACACAAATCGACAAATTACCAAACTAAAACCCTCTGCCTGTCTTAAGTCAAATCTTGTTCATGATGCCTTCATACAGTATATCAGGCCATGAGTAAATAAAGTGAGACAGAGCCCTGCCTCTGCCATTAATGTAATCGCAATTCAACTCAAGAATGTCTCTCAAGGATAGCTCTGCTTTTACAGAGCCTAGCCTAGACTACTGGTCGCTCTGTTCTATGGTAGAGCGAAAGCACTGAGTAGGTGTGGTTAACTACAATAATAACGCTAATAAACAGTATAATCCATAATTTGTATATCTACAAATGGACCTATCTTATTTTTACAAATATTGCAACTTTTGGTATAATGTATATGTAAACTGTTGTGTATATGTACATTTTTTGTGTATATGTATATATAAGGTATATGTAAATATAAAGTATATGTTAATTGCTTATATGTAAATATAAGGTATATGTAAATTGCTTATGTATCACTTTGGGATTTCCTCTAATGTAAAGTGCGTTACAAATAAAATGTATTATTATATTATTATTATTAATACAAAAATTAGGTTTAAACTCAGAGCGTATGCCCGCACACACAACAGCTAAGAAACAGAACAACAGTTTGCAGGTGTTGTGTCAGGTGACATGCTAGGTGTGGGGTTGCTACCGTTACCTTATCCACATTGGCTCGCGTCTTGGCCGACGTCTCCACGTACTGGACGTCCCACTCCCTGGCCTTGGCCCCGGCTTCGTCCGCAGACACCTGCCGCCGCTCCTCCAAGTCAGACTTGTTCCCCACAAGGAGCAGAGGAATGCTGTCCTCCTCCTTCACACGAAGGATCTGCTCCCTAACGGGAAGCCAGGCGCACACGTGCACGCACACACACACAGTGTTAAATAGACATGAGCAACTCAAAAAAAGGAAGTCCAAATTTAAAATCTAATGCAAAAATGCCTTCAGATGCAGTTCTTTTATTGGCCACCAGATGGCCAGCTCAAAAACAGTAAAAACTCAATGGAAATCAATGTGGAAAGTCCAACAACTTCTCTAGAATTGCAACGTCAGTTTCATGTTTACAGCGTATGGTTCTGCTGTACCCACAGCTCCCATACCTCAATTCGGACGTAGAGGCAAATGACTCATGTTCTGTGATGGAAAAGACGAGCAGGAAGCCCTCCCCACTGCGGAAGTAGTTGTCCCGGATGGCGGCATAGTCCTCCTGGCCCGCCGTGTCCAGGATGTCGATCTGGACCTCTTCCCCGTCCAGGACCACCTTCTTCCTGTAGCTGTCTGCCTTGGTGGGCTCGTAATCCTCCACGAACTGGGACCAGACAGGAGACGTTACAAAACACTCTGACGTCATGTACAAGTCTCTTCACACTGTGTTGTGCACAAGCACTCACACACACACACACACACATTTGCAATACTGTTTGATTTGACACAACTAACGATAAGATTCCCTGACTTTCCATGTCTGGAATAGACTTAAAAATGCCACTACAATTGTACATCTTTAGGAACCTCTAGCTGCCCGTTCTGGGTTGAGTTCAAATATCACCATCACTTACCTCACCTTTTAGTGTCTGAGTGGGCATGTGACACTGATATTCAACATGCCGTTATGGGTGAATGACAAACAGCAGCTACAGCAGCTAGGCCAACTGTTGTTGTGCTCGCTTGCTCTCTCTCCCTCTAGCTCTCTCTCTTTTGATTGACATGCACAATGACCAACTACATAACTCGACGACCAAGTTGAACACTAAACTTAGACTAAGGAATGAATTGGGAAACTGAACAAAAACGTCTGGCAGATATGGAATACTGCAAGTATGCTACAGTTACTGCTTCAACATTAATGGAAAACTGAAATGAGTAAATAAAACATGGCACTACTGTAACACCGGAATTATGGATACAGACTTGTGACAATGAAATGAAAATCTACTACCCCACTTCCTGAGTGTTTGAGCTTAGTTACGAGCTCAAGTCGTTCAGCACAGTTGCATATGTGACGTAGTGCTAATGGACGACTGAGACTATGGCTTCATAACAGGCCAATTCATCCTAGGCTATACGTGTTGGCAGGTGATCATTCTTAAAAATCGGTTGGAATAATTCAGCGGGGGAAAAATTAACAACAACTTAAGCCTAGCTAAATGTTTATTATTTATCAAGTATCAAGAATGATTTTAGTGTAAATCATGACTTACAGTGAGCTACTGTAGTTAATTAGTTGTTATGCAGCGCCTTATCTCTAACACCCAGGGAAAGAGGGGGGGGGGGGGTCTCACCTCGTCATACATGAACTGTAGGGTGAGGGCGGACTTGCCCACCCCGCCGCTGCCCACCATGATAACCTTGTGGAGGACCATGGAGCTCTGAGTTTTGTTCTTCCCGGATGCCATTGCGTCGTTGCTCAAAAAGGGCTGTCAATCAAGACCCTACCAAACGTGCACACACAAAATATAACGCAGATACAGAGGCAGCCACATATGCACACCATACAGATATGTTATTGTCTCTGCCAAATGTCAAAACAGCAGCTTATGGAGCAAATATAAGTTATTAGCAAATATAAGGCCCTAACAGTAGCCACTGTAGATATGCTACAGGTCGCAAGCAGGAAAATGCCACTTGCGTGTAGTGTGTGACCTCTAAGGCTTCAATGTGGGGCTGCCAGTCTCTGCCAAGGGAATAACTGTGGGCAGGACTGCTGTAGTGCCACGTTACTGTACTGACATCAATACGACATAGCTTAATAACATTAGTCATAATAAAAAGTTGCAACAAACAATGGAGGGACCTTACAGGAACTTGTGTTTAAGATAACATACAGAAGAGACCTGCCTTTGAAATAAAAGAGGAACAAAAAAACGTAAGCTTCCCTCCCTGAATCAGCTGATAACCATGTTTACTGTATAAAGATAGGTTACTCCTTGCGAGCATTCACGTTCCGCCTCTTTCCAGAAAACATTTTATTGAATATAGGCGACAATGACAACTCAATTACTTTTTGTTGGCTTAGGTATTGGCTTTCATCAAAATCGTGACTGAAATAAAGCCTTGTAAGAGCAATGCAACAGTTGTCCACATGGAAATGTAATGGAAACTCAAAGATGCGTCGCATGTAGGCAATCGTTGGCCTCAAATGAAGCAAAATATATATATGGAATTGTCTCACCTGATGTATAATATCTCTGTTCGATAGTCACATGCGTCTAATAACGTTACAAAAGCCAGCTTTTCAACTTTGTGCAACTTGACCAGCAGATTTTCGCCCCACCTCGTTCGGCGAAGCTTGCAATGACAGGATGTGATGTCACGCATTCCTGAATCTTTAAAGTTACAGTGGGTAGGCAAAATATTCGTAACATTTTTCATAATAAAAACAAAATTACTCCTAGAGGCAAGTTTTTTTTTGTTTTGTGGAATTCACATATTAGTAATATTATTCGGAAAAAATAATGGTTGTTATTTCAAATAGTGTATGACCAATACAATTACAGTTAATTTCAAAGTGCTTCACAAAATGTATCCTGTAAATTCAATTTTTGCAAAATACATTGATATTTCAAATGTTTGTACTTTTTGTAAACAAGAAGATGAAAAAATAATAGCCTACATCTATTTTTTTATCTGTGCATTAGTTTCAAAAATTTGGAAAGATCTGTCTACTTATATTGTTAACCATGCAAATAAAATGTGCTCATTTACTTTAAAGGATATTATAGTATACTTCGATTACAATGATCTCAATTTTGGATTTGTTATCAATTGTATGATTCTTGTAGCAAAGTTCCACATTCACAAACAAAGATGCGGAAAATCCTCTCCATGTTTACAATATTTTCTTTGGGAGATTGATACACTAACAGATTCATTCAAATTAATAATATATACAGTGAATTACGTGTAAACCGCTACACTATGTTGACTGAATGTAATTTGCAATTATTTATTTTATTTTTTAGATTCTATTTCCTTTATTTTAATTTACTTTTATTGTTTTAATTTACATTTATTAATCTACCATGTATCTTTTTTAGATTGTTTATCTCACAGCAATGTTATTCTCCATAAACTGTTGAAAAAAAATGTATATTTTCAAAAAGTTAATAGGATCATGGCATTTTCCTTTTTGTTTAGTTTTGGGTTATGCCATGCTTGTGTGATCTCTGGTTTTATTTAGTGCAAATAAATTGAGCTTTTGTCATACATGAAAAAAATAAACAAAACAGTGTGTAGGCTACTTGCGCAAACGCTCACACAGAACTTTCATATTCCATTGAACTGGATATGACGCTGATTTGACACAACAGAAAAACGCAAATGCATTTTTCAGAATGAGACGTGTCTTAAACTGATTAAAATTATATTGTTATTTGTAAACAAAAGAAGCTCAAACAAAAGAAGAACTGAAATATTTAAGATACCTATGTGGGTTTGGGATAAAATTGATAGGGATACAATTGACAAAGTCAGACAGACAATTAACTGAGCCTAATTACTATGAAAATTGTCTCTGTAAATTGTTGCAAAATGTGGACTCTGATAAGCTTTTACTGTATAAAAATAAACAGCCTATATCTATTTCCTCATTTGCAGTTTAAGACGTGGGACGATAGATGGCAGTATTTCATCGCTTTGCGCAAGTGTTCTGATGTCAAGGTCAGCAACGTGCACACACACACGCACGGATATTGTTTTTTACTTCGCCTCACCTATTTTATAGGTAAACCTTTGCATAGACAAATGTATGCACTCACTTTTCATATCTTAGCCTAGGAGTAGCCTATCTTACTGTTGAAGCTGACCTACGTTCGTGTCTTAAAGAGACCATCTTATTTGACTTCCTACTTTAACTAACAAATTGCGTTGGTCCGGATGCCCGGCCATGTAAATTCAAATTGAATACAAAGTCATTAGGGCAAGTTAAGCCCTTTGTTGCCAGTAGATTTGATTTAGAATAGAAATATTCAGTTATTTGAATGTTTAATACGTATTTATTATTCAAATCCAATACACCAGATATATTCAACGATGTTTGGGCCAAGGACCCGTGAGCTGATAGAAACACGGCATAGGGACCCCCTACATATTGTATAACATATTTTGTTTCCGAGCCAACAATAATGTGTAGGGAATCCTATATATATATATATTCCATGTATAAAAGTAAGCCAGTTAGCCATTGAACTAATTATTTACGGATGTATATGTTTATAGTATATGTTGTATTTTATTTAATGTGTATTTTCTATTAGTTTCGGTTCAAATAATTCATGGACACCCATAGGGGACCCGGATCCCCTGTTGAAGTCCTCTACAATATAGGCTAATAACCATTGGCAATTTTATAAATAGCCTACGCAAATCACAAGGCCTAAGCACAATAGGCTAGCCTATAAACCGGGGACTCTATTATATTTGGTATTTAACTATCTACTATCTGCATCCATGACTCTCATCCTTCAGTTGGGTTATCACCCCCCCCCCCTCCTCTTCCAGCTAAGGGTCAACTAATCTGCGTTGGGCTTTACGTTTATTTTCTCTTCTCGGTGCAGCTGGTAAAACCGTATAGCCTATTCCTCCGATAGGAGAGCTTTCAACCCCCCTCCCCTCCATCCTTCCCACCCCCTGTCCCACGTGGTTTCAATTCGTATAAAAACTTTGAGTGTTTTTTACGCGTTGAAACGTTGCAATGGACAAGGTCTGTCGTACACCTCTCTACACAGAAACACACCGGGCAGGTCGCACCACACCGGGAGCCACATCAAAGAGATTGCAGGCTTGAAAGAAAGAAATAAAGAAATAAATAAAGAAATAAAGAAAGAAATAGGATTACCGTTGGGAAAAGAGAGAAAAATGGACTGAATAAAAATGTCAAACCGAGATTTGCCACAGATTCTGACATATTTTCCTTTTTGCCGCGTGGAATACCTTGTACTGTGGTCACTGATGGGAGACTTTCAGATGGGCTGACAAACGAAATCATGACTTGTTTACGTCAAATATTGCTGTTTTTCGCTGACTAAGAAACGCTGGGTGATGCTGTATACGTATAGGGGCCAATTCCACGTCCAGCGCAACGAGTCCATTCTAACGGAGGGACACAAGCTCGGGTGAATGGAACTATAGGCTACCACATCGGTTAAATAAAAAAAGATGTACCCAATCTTCCACACAGCCGTTGCGCATGGAGGTACAGCGTGACTGGGAGGATTATACACATTTTAACCGTACTTTCTCGTCAACCTTCCAGTGAAAAGTTTTTAGACACCCTCACTTTTCAAAACAGATCTCGTTCGAGAAAATGAGTAGCTGCTTCCTCCAAGTGTCATTATTTGTGGCTTGCCTTCTCTCCACCCGCTGCACCGCTACGCCTGGCACCGAGACGCACGCGGAGCCTGCGGAGCCTGTGGATACGTGCGCGTCGTGCGCCGTCGGTCAGCCGGAGGAGTCGCCCCGTGTGAACGTGGACTTTCTCGAGGCGGTCAAAAGGCACATATTGAGCAGGTTGCAGATGAGAGAGAGACCGAACATCACGCACCCCATTCCCAAGGCGGCCATGGTGACTGCGCTCCGGAAGCTCCACGCTGGTAAAGTACGCGAGGACGGCAGGGTGGAGATCCCCAACTTGGACGGACACGCCATGAGCAACGAGGTGCCGGAGGAAACCTCAGAGATCATCAGTTTTGCGGAGACAGGTGTGTTGACGACCGGTATGTGTATATATAGTATATATATGGGCACAACTGTATCTTTCGTTCTGATGATTCAGATTGAACGAATATCTCCCACTGACAGCAGTTTATAATACCCCCATGGGGTTAATTGCAGTTCTTGCCTGTGATGCACGCTAAAAGTAGGCTACATTACATTATTTATTAGATTATTATGTTTATTTGTTAAAATTAGACTACTAAATTAAATGAATAGCACAGTATCACATTCTTAATTTCATTTACACCATAAAAGGTTCCTGCTGAACCAATATTCTCTCAATTCTTTTTTTTAATAACTTTTGCAATGTCCTAAAAAAAACAACATATGGCTCTATATTAATTTAGTTGGGGATCAGTTTCATAAACATTAAATATATAGGGATTAAATAACTTGATCAATGACATGTGGTTTAAACTGTTTGGTATGGCTTAAATATTGGCCCTTGAGGCTACAGTCTGTGTGTGTGCGCGTGCGTGTGTGATTTTTTTTGTTTGATTGTTTGTGTATCCAGGGTGTGGTTGTATAGCTGTCCCAAAGTAAAGTAAAAAAACAAAAAACAAATCACAATACATATTAATATCACAAGAATTTACATTTTATCATCTAAAATGTAAGCTAAAATTTTAGTTTTTATTGTTGGTAATTGTTATGTTAAATGCAATGACGAACTTCATCGATGCTAGGATAAGGAGAAATAAGGAGCCATTATACATAACATTTTAGCATCAAACGTTTGAACCGCAAACTAAACATAAAACATAAAAACTGTATAAATAAAAAAGTACACACACACACACCACAAACACAGAACGTTATACAATACAATATTTATTTTACATATCCGAAAGCCTTGCTTGCGGCTGCAGGCTGGATGTATAGCTAAGTGCTGTAATGGGTAGCAGACCCCTGTCTGTACCTCAGCCAAGCTCTTGCCAACTGGCGGTATTACTGGGGTGAGTGACTGCCAGTGGGAGATGGCACGGGGACAGACTCGGCCAACAATTTACTCAGAGAAGGCCTAAAAGAGAGGCTGGAAATGATCAACCATGCCACCTGCTTAGCCCATGTGTGTCCAGTCAGTTTGCCCGTAAAAAACATGCCCCCACTCCCCAGAAAACATCTGCTTTGCACATCAACAGTCTTTTCGATGGGGACCATCTGAAAAGGCCACAGAGACCTATTTGGAGTCAGACTTATTTCCAACTGTGAAAAGCCTGTGGTTTTTTGTGTGTGTGTTTGAAAACGAATGTGCGTCCTCGTCTTGGCAGATGAAGCGTGTGTGTGTGTGTGTGCTTGTGTGCGTCGGACATCACAGGAGTTGTGTGCTGAATCGCTCCCCTCAGTATAAGGTCAGTGCTTTTGTGTCACCCGCTACGCATGCTGAATGTAGATAGAAGCTGTGAACTCTGTGCCCCCCCCCCCCCAGACCCTATTAGGATTCCGAGGGCGTGTAGGTCCGTTTCCAAACTCTATATGTAAATAAAAAACAATTAAAAAAAAGGTGGTGTTTGGGTGACGGGGTTGACTTCTATCAGTTTGTGCCCGTTGCGTGTGCAGTGCACTGGTGTGTTACACCTTGCTGCAGCGGCGTGTGTAGATGTCAAATTAATGTGTTTGTATCTCTTCTGCTCTCTCCATTCCTTGGCCTTCCCGCTGGTATTCCTGGTGTTGTTTAGAGCGCACTAACAAGATCTGCGCCGCCCTCTAAACGAGGCCCATATATATCACGTTGTCTCCAGCAGCATTTCACATCTGAGCTGATCACAGGGAAAGCACACAGTGAGCTGCAACTCCACACTGATGGATGGACTTCAACAGAAGCCTTTAATCAGGATCCTATTCTTGTGTGGTGCTCATCCAAACATTGTGTCACGCCCGGTCCTACAGCAGTCAGTAGGGCCTCGGGCGTCTGTCACATTGACTTATTTTACACTAAACTCTTCTGAAACCCGCTAAGATCACTCGTCCGACGTGACTAATGGCACTGATAAGGCAGGTGGGAAAAGCCACACTCCTGGATTTGCGTCGAGAGTTAACCTTGTGCCGCGTGAAACCGGCACTGCAAAAACACAGTTGCCGTGTCAACGCCTACTTGACAGCCGCGCTTTCAATTATAAACAGGTGAGCTGAGGTGACCTAGCAGTGTGCCTTAAGAGTTGCCGACAGTGTCTTGTGGCGAAATGAAAGACACTCGGGACAGGCCAACGGTACACTCTCTCAGCAGTTGCCAACATCAAAACGTCGAGCCAAACATTCCAATTCGGTCATAACGTCAATCTTCGTTTTGGCGCTGCTAGCTTGTCAGCTGCGCTGTGTCTGCGACAGTGACGTATGCCGGCACGTGGCCTCGTGATAACAGCCGAGTCAGTGAGGCGATAACGGCTGAGGTAATGGCGGGTGTTTGTGTGTGTGTGTGGTGATGGAGCCGGCGCTCAAAGCAGTGCCTGTGCAACCTTTCACTTCACGCACGTTAGGACCCGTAAACAACATAAACATTCGGCTTAACGTACGGAAGAACACAACATGACCAGGGACAGACAGGTTTGGGAAATTAAATTAAGCCCTAACCTCTCAATGCTTACATATGCCCCTCTGTACCAACTGTTAGCCGTACAGTGCAATTAACCAGCCTAGCGGATAAACAGTCCTAATCTTCACTTGACAGGTGTCAGTCCAAGTTCAAGTGACTGGCTCAGTTGGAGTCGGGCCAACATGTTATCAGGACGCCAATGTCTCAGCAACACAACAAGACCTCTGGCTGAGGGTCTTGTGGTCTGAGTGCCTATCAAACCGCCAAGAGCTTCATCCCTGCAGTGCAAACGGCATACATTCTTGAGCAAAAAAACACTTCTGTATCTGTAGCGTGTATCTGGCTACACTGGTTGTAATGTTCCCTGGCTAAGAGTGCTATAGCATAATGCTGAAAATGTGTGTTAATGTTACGCACACCTCCGGTCAATTCTAAGTGCCTGAAGCCCCCCAAATGTTTACCCCAGCTGATGTTGTGTTGAAGTAGAACAGTCCACAAACATGGGGTAAGGGGTAGAGAATATTGTGAGCCCAGGAGTGTTCTGTGTCGTGGAGGACTGAACGTCAGAAGGGGCATGCACTCTTGAGTTTCAATTGTTGTGTAATTCAGGTTGTAACCACAAGGGGCACACATTGAGGAGTCCAGTTTCACTGTGGCCAGAATTCCAATAGTCCTGGACCACATCTGCTTCCATAGTGTATCTCGCACGGCATATTTACATGTTTTCTGCTCAAGCCTAAAAGCTTTGTCATCCCTAATGGAAAAACTGCCTTGTGAAAGTATACAACTGAAAACACCAAATACACAAATCCAGTTATTAATGGGATAAATTACAGAAACATCCTTGCATCAAGAAAAATGTGCTTGTGTTTTCAAGCTTCAGGGGTGCTGGCATAATGGATGTACACATTAGAGCGGTCGATCGGTAATATGACATAAATCCTTGGCTATATTACAGACGACCTGTCCAACTGTTAGCATTTCAGAGAAGATCTATACTTTGCCGTTTGGGTTTTAGCTATTCATTATTATGCAGCACTTAACTGTGACACTAAGGACAAATCTATAACATGTTGCTTGTCAAAAGCACTTAAATAAACCTGTTTTTAACAGTTGAGGTATACAGTCCAGTAATAACGCCAATGCACTCAACTAAGCAGCCACTTCAAGTTTACTGTACGCTATAGAGCTTTCGGTTGGTGGTTACAGTATTGCTCTAAGGGATCACCACCTGTTTAAGATGTATGTATTTGGGCCCAGTAGTGCAACATACAAGCAGCCTAACCCTGTATTTGATTATTAATATACTGTATAATACAGCTCTGGTTTGAAATGTTCTGGATGGAAGTACATTAGTGTTGAGTGAATTGCCGATATGCTGTCATGGTTCTGGCCAACTCTGCTGCTCATATAATAGATATGTTGTTAATTTAAAGTACATCATTTTATTTATTCTGAAATAGGATATTAGCCATTTTATATTAAAACTGATAGCAAAACATTTAGAAAATAAAAATAAAACAATTAGGATTGTACAGTATATGTATTCAAAGTAAATATTGAAACATACACTACCACAGACTTAAGAGCGGGATAAAGTAACCTTTGTTATTCTGAAATGGGTGTATACAGCAAATCAAACGGTATTCCCTAAACAGGCGGTCCCTGCACATGGATACAGCATGCACAGGCTTGTTTTCAGAGGCAGCTAGTAAATGCTATGTCCGTCCTCACCCTCCTTCACAGTGTGTGTTGCCACACCGACTGCCCATATGTTTGTCCCCCTCTTTGCATACTAAGGCTCATTGCTTATGGAGCTTGCGGAGCCAGTTAAACTCCATGAGCTCCCGTTTTAATTGCGCATTCACGGCAAAGCCTTTGAACCTTTGTTGCGCCGTGCTCGCTGTAGCCCCTCTTATATCTGGGATCGACTCGGTCTGCCCAAGTGGCCCTTGTGCCACTGGTGGTGGTGAGAACCCCCCCTTTGACTGTCTCAATTTAGGCCGCTGCCGAGCTCTCGACCCCCCTCTCCTCCTCAACAACCGCCGATGACCACGACCTCTCCGAATCGCAGAAACCCTCCAACCCCAATTTGTAAGATGACATTGCCCCATCCCCAACTCACCACGCTGATGCAAACTCTGGGCAAAGAAGTGAATTGACAGGTCGTGCCACTGCATTGTTTCATTCAACAAAGATGAAGTCAGAGATTGTAAACTAATTAATTTTTTGCAAATTTTGCGAATAACTCGTCCGCTAGCTGCTGGTTCTGTGAGTTGTATTTGTTATGTTTCGCGTTTGAAATTGGAACGCGTTCTCAATAATCACCCTCTTTGATCACATCAACATTTATACTACCCATTAAAGGTTAACTCAGCAATATAATAATCCGGTACTTCTACCCAACCCTGGCTCTGTAAGCAGGAACACAAACAAAGCAGACGGCACACAACAATATCCTAGCCTTCACAACGTGTGTCCAATATGTGGGGCGGAGCTTCTAATGGAGCACCCTATAACATTGAAGGGAGAGGTGTTTATGTTTGGATCCGTATCAAATAACAATCTCTCTCCATAAATCTCTCTCTAACCTCATCTGTGGTCCCCCCCTCCTTCCCCATCCTTACCCTCCACAGATGAGCTAGTGACGTCCAAGTCCAGCCTGTTCTTCCTGATCTCCAACGAGGGCCACCACAACCTGCAGGTATCTCAGGCCACCCTGTGGCTCTACCTCAAGGTGGCTCCAGCGCCGGCCACGGCTACAGCAGCGGAGGGCGGAGCAGGCCGGCCGCGGCGGAAGGTGACCGTCAAGGTGTACTACCAGGAGCCCGGCCTGGGCAGCGGCTGGGACCTGGTGGAGAAGCGCGTGGAGCTCAAGCGCAGCGGCTGGCACACCTTCCCGCTGACGGCCGCCGTGCGGTTGGTCTTCCAGCAGGGTGGCCGGCGCCAGAACCTGGACGTGCGCTGCGAGAGCTGCGAGGCCCAGGGCGTGCTGCCGGCGCTGGTGGACCCCGGCAACGACGCCCACAGGCCCTTCCTGGTGGTGCGGGCGCGGCAGGCCGACGGCGGCCACCGTATCCGGAAGCGCGGCCTGGAGTGCGACGGCAGCAGCAGCCTTTGCTGCCGCCAGCAGTTCTACATCGACTTCCGGCTCATCGGCTGGAACGACTGGATCATAGCGCCCTCTGGCTACTTTGGGAACTACTGCGAGGGAAACTGCCCCGCCTACATGGCGGGCGTGCCGGGCTCCGCCTCGTCCTTCCACACGCTGGTGGTCAACCAGTATCGCATGCGCGGCATCACCCCGGGCTCCATGAACTCCTGCTGCATCCCCACCAAGCTCGGCACCATGTCCATGCTGTACTTCGACGACGAGTACAACATCGTGAAGCGGGACGTTCCCAACATGATCGTGGAGGAGTGCGGCTGTGCTTAAGTCGGTCCTTTTCCTCTTATTCTGGCGTTTGTTTATTTAAAAATGATGCTGATGAACGGTAAACACATTCACCACATGACCACGTCAGCAAAGTAATAACAATAATAATAATTGTAGAAAACTCTAAAGTCGTATTTATGGACTATTATGACAAATCAAGAGAGCACCCGTACCATGTCACCCGCACATATCCTCACAACCCTCCCCACCCTTCCCCCACCCTTCCCCCACCCCCTCATTTACGCCTGCACAAACACTTGTATATATATTTATGTTTGTTGATATCTTATTTTGTTAATACGCTAGGGTGGAGTCTTGTTGTACTGCCGTGTATGATTTGATACTTTCTGTTAAGTTACATTCTGTAAAGCCAAGCTGTTACCTTGTCACTGTCAAAATGAGAGGGTGAGAAAACGTGGTTTTTCCCCGAAGTGCTGTATAACCACTTTGGAAAACAATCTTTACCTTAACACCCATCTCTAAAATATATTAGAGGTTTTAGATGTGTCATTTTGTCAACCAAGTACTTAAGCTCACATTATCTTTAACAATTTGATTTAGGTTTCCGCGATCAGAGACTTTTGAAATCTATTTTTGAACAAATATTTTATTGGTTCCAAAATTCGTGGGGTGTTCGATAAAGTGAAGTAGTGAACGGAATCATCTTTCACAAACTGTGTCTGCCACCTTTGAAAGAAGTACTGAACTGTCTTTACAACAATCAAAACTTCACCAACATACAGCACTTCCAGCCAGGAATCACCATGGCAACGTGTAATCCCATTCAAAGCCCCTTCCTGGAACGGTATTGCAATGTGAAACAGGCTTCGAGAACCCAAATGTACTGTACACACACACATTCCATAGATAAACATATATTGAAATATATTGACATATTCCTAACGACGACCAAGCTGTCACCAAATCAAAAAAAAAAAAAGTACCCTAACTGAGGGATAAAGGTAAATGTACCTATGTGGGGTGTCAAAGCATTCATTTCTATGTGTCATTTATTTCAAGAAACCTGTATTTGCCCATAGCACATAGTTATAATAGAATTGTTTTGTTTTGTTTCTTCAACAAAATGTTCCCCAATATCAGACGTCCCCATTAATGCAGTCAGACAATTAGTGTTCAATATTAAAATGTGTTATTCATGTTTTATGAGATGAGTGATGCTCATACTTAGCACAACTTACACGTGCACTTGGTATGAATATGGTAGGTAGCTTTCAGTGCCTTGCTCAAAGATGCACTGCCTTGAGGAACAGAAATTAGCAAACGACAAACGAAATGGCCGTTACATGTATGCCAATTTAGGATATTCTATTGGAAGAAACACAGGATGACAAGACACAAATTAGAAAACTTTTATGAAAAACCTCACATGGCTAAATTTACCTTTATCTATGGGGACACACTAGAAAACCTCACAATGAAAACTTGTCTTCTTGAAGAGCTCCAAACTGCTTCCCAGTCTAACATTTCACTCAGCAAAAAGTTATTACTATTTTTTGTTCAGTTTAGCGATGGATTACCTTAGCACTTCGTAGCGCACACTTTGTTAGCACTTGCAGACTGAAATGCCTTTAATGAGCCCAGCGTGGCATACCCTTAGCCCACAGCCCTTTTAAAAAAAGGATAAGTGCCACATGAGCTATGCAATGTATAGAGTTGTACCGTGTACCTGACAAAGCTGAACTTTAGCTCTGGTGACCAACTATCACAAATACTTGAAATGTTATCGTGGCAGGCAGGGCAGGTAACCACAGTGTGGGAGGCAGAAAGCCAGAGGTGATGCCATAATAAGTATAGAGGTAGAAGGGTAGACGAAGTCTGTGATTCATACAAGCATTCCTCTTGGTTTTTGTGATGTGTGTAAACATTGTTATTTTTGAAATATTTGTTTCGGGTTGACAGTTTCACCCATCCAGTGTCTTCTGGTCTTATTCTAGCTCGTTACGTTTGGATTTATTGTCCTTTCGGGTTCCTCCTTGCCTCTTTCTGCCTCCCATCAAGTGTTTGACACCCGACCTTGCTTGCCACAGAAATCTTTTGCTTATCAAAGCGAATGGTTGTTAGAAATATTTGCACTGAAGAGTTGCGTGATTAGTAATAATAATAAAAAGAGAAAATATAACTGCCATTTAAAAAAAATAAAATAAAAAAAGTTATTTTTATAGAAGCAAATTGAGTTAAAATGTATTACCTAATCATGGAACCAAAGAGGCCAAGAGGTTTAGTTACTGAAGTATGGTAATGCTGTTTTGTTTTTGTAAAATACTTTGTGACAGTTAAAAGAGGCCTAAACACTGTATCAGGGTACAATATCCGTCCATATTCTGCATAATCACTTTTCTATTTTGTAACTAGACATGGGATATTTCATATTTTTTCATCAAATTACTTAAACTATTCGTAGGTTTTGTTTCATTTACTTTTTGGTCCAGAGTCACACATGGCATCCCTGTACAGCCAATGTAACATATGAATATGCTTTTCAGATATTTTGTTCTTTGTAATTGTTGAAAAATAAATTTCTTATTACCAATCGTATGCATTTGACTGTGTGTTCGACTGTGTGTTGTTGCGACGGCTGAAGGAAGAACCAGAGACAGGCTCGGAGGCTGCTCCAGAGAGCAGTTCACACAGTAGACAATAGGTATGGTGGAGCCAGAAACACTCCCTCCAACACCACATAACATGCACGGCACTGTATGGAACACAAGAACAGCAGCCACAGGTAATTACGAGCATGTCTGATTCTCTTCCATCTAGTCCTGGGGCTGAATTCCCCACCTTCCCGACGCCCCCGAGCTCCAGCTGTCCCCCCAGGGGGAGGGGCAAAGAATCCGTACGCCCCTGTGTGTGCATTCAAGCACAGTATATCCAAAATGCAACCCTAATTAGTTCTAAGTAAATCTCAGCAGGGCTTCTAGGGTCAAGTGTTCTTCATGGGGGGAAAGGAGGGGGGGAGGTGGTTGGTGGTTGAAGGCCTCCAGATGGACATATTATTAGGTAACAAATTCGGAACGTTATAAGCCAAGTTAGCATCGTTGTTTGTGAAGCACACATTTTTATCACAGGCCCAAACAGCCGGAGAGACCACTTGGGTACATTATAGGCCACAGTGACATCCTTCAACAGCATAATTGCCTTTAAATAGAATCCACAAGGTACTGGCAGAGGCGATAAAAAAACAAATTATATATATATATATATATATATTTTGTTGTCAGGCAGCGTCAAATGATACGCTCTTGAGAGAGAAACAATCCCCCTTAAGCTGACAGGTGTTGAAGGGATGACTCAACTCCAACAATGTCTTCGGGCTGAAGTGGCGGGGGGCTACTAAGAGGGAAGCTAGCAAGAGGTGAGACGATAAACAGAGAAGAGATGTTTTGTATATTAACTAGTGGTGGCGATGTAACAATCTTATAAAAAGGGCTAATGAGAGAGAGAGAGAGAGAGGTAAATTGAGTGAGAGATATGGAGAGAGAGGGCTAGAGAGAGGGAGAGAAAGAGAGAGGAAGAGAGAGAGAGAGGGCTAGAGAGAGAGAGAGCGAGAGAGGGCGTATTAGCAGACTTTACGGCGATACCAGGTGACACAGATGAGTTGTTTTATTATGAAGAATGTTAATGTATCCCTAGCTCTGGGCTAGGAAGCATGACAAACAAACACACACACACACAGTGCATCACTGTGTTTTGACTGTGCGGTCAGGTTTGAATGACGTTGAGCAGAATCCAGGGTGTGTTTTCCACTGATTTACGGCTGCCACATCTAATTTGTTTCGGGACCAGAGCCACCTGCTAATCAATCAATCGTGGATTTATGTGTGGTAAAGCTAGAGAAACCTGCAGACAGCTTGAGAAGCACTAAAAGAAGCTGTATATAACTTTCCCCTCAATGCTCTTTTCAGTGTCTTTCACACAAGGGAACTTTATTTGTATTTCTCTCTGGGATAGATCTATAGACAGATGTAGGCTATTGATTGACAGGTTTAGTAGGTCACACATAAAACATATGGCCACACAGATATAATAAAGACGTTAGTAAGTACTGACATTCATTTAATACCAAGTATGCTGTATGTGTCTGTGGAACAAACAGTCTTGGGCCCAGGTTTGCTTATGGAAAGGCTTTGGCTTGAACACAGCAACAGTTACTTTACTGTCAACTCAAGTGACATGCCTGCAGCCTGTTGCGTTTAATAGACGAGGCCTCTCGGACTACTTAAGCTCGCCTTTTTTTCTCATGGAAGTTTGTGAATATTGTGGAATTTCCCAGTCCTCATTGAATTCCATGTAAGGATAATTAGGAAATCCTTATGCGCTCTCCCTAGAGACATAATTAAATTATGTATTCGACGACGGATGTAGGCTCATTACGTCAAAGACTATTCATAACGATAAACAGATTAAGTATACTTATTTGGTAATTCAGGCAAATTTCAATCATGGACTTTATAATAAAACTATTTCTGTATACTTCATGCATGATGTGACAGACACTACAATGTTGGCCTTGCTATTTCATGCGTATAACATGCCATATTTACGCAAGTGAAATATGTATTATACCTATGGTCAGCATTTGGTAGCAGTGACTATATATAACTATAGCTGCTGATACCCAAACTGAATCCATTTGAGGCCGTTTTATGTACTATACTGTGCATGTGTCCGATAATGGGCTAGAGGCCTTAAAACACAAAAGCAACACACCCATTTACTGTCTCTCAAAGAATACGACAGGCGGAACATTCCGTAAAAGGAACATGAATCTTGAATAAAGGACAAATGAAAGCCCGTCATGGGAGCGAAATAGCCAAGCTGGGCTCTGACACATTTCCAGGATGATAGTCGCTGCAGGGCGCGGGATCTCCATTTAGCCAGGCGTGGCCGCTCGCTCGCTCGCTCACTCGCTGATGCTCGTTCACGGTTTATGGTGGGGAATGACTGGAATGTTCCACTTGACTTATCAAAATATGCGCAACGCATCTCCAAGTTTTCTTTACCCAAGGCATCTGTGTGCTTCCCCTATAAGTCTGAACCCTGGCTCCATCCAATTCTGCTCCCTCTCAACGGAGCATTCCTTGGCCCTTTGTAAACACAATTCAATTACATTGGTACATCCCAACACGATTGAGTTCAGTTCTCCGATGCACCCTGTAAATCTTCACACCGCAACATTGGAACTCTGCAATTTATAAGGACGGTAAACATCTTAAGGCCTTGGTTGACAAAAAGATTACTTTTACAGGCTGGGCCCTCTTTATCTGAGAGATATTAAATGGTAAACTCCTCACACTTTAGCTAAGAGAGAGCTGTGCTTTGTCTGAGAACACCAGTAAGTTGATATGATACTTGGGAGGGGGGGGGGAATGTCCCCAGCTGTTGCAGGTGCAGTGATTATGTCATCTTATTTTGAAGCGTTCTAATCTCTGATAACGTAATTAATTCATTTTAAAAGTGTCCTATTCAGCCTGTGTACTACACACACACGCACACACACACACACACATTCACAGAAACAAATGCCCATTTGCTGAATTTCCACATGAATACATCAAAAAACATCCAAACTTAAAATACGGTGGTGTGTTGGCAAACTCCTTGGCACACAAGCCAGCATGTGTCCTTTAAAGGGTGGTCTGTAGAAACCCTGAACGATAAATAGGGTGTCCATGATGTTTTCAAAGGTATTGTGCTTCAGCAGGAAAACCTATTAGCCACGGCCAGTCTCCCAGCCTTTATCTGGGAGCCGGCTGTTGACGCACCGAGTGAAGTCCATGCTAGCCTGCCACCGCTATGTTGTGTGAGTGCCAATGGCATGCGTACTGAGTCATACACTCAGGCATTCCACCTTGCCACTGATGCTCAGGACCAGCGATGTGAAACACCGGCCATCTAGACTGCTTCCCCACAACACTTAGCCACGGGATGAAGGTCTAGGACGATAAGATGAGTCACAGTCTGGATGGCTCCGGCTCCCGAAATAGAAAGAACTTGCGGTCTCCCACCAGCCGACAACAAACCCCTCCCAAGTTAAATCAAGAACACTTGGGTGCAGCTCAAGGGCCAAGCCTCGACTGGCCCTCAGAGGCCCCCCGATGTCAAAGGCATTAAAAACAATTATTTGGCTATTAAGGAATAAAAATCACTTGGTGGAGACAGGTAATCTGTCACTTGGATGCCTTTTTATGACAAGTAGCTCACATAGTTCAGTGTCAGGTGCTGACATGACTAATCCGGACATCACATTACAGCCTGTGTATTACAAACATGCTACCTGACTTAAGCAATCAAATTGAACGCCATGAGGCTCATCATATTAAGAATAGCAGATCCTAGAAAAACAATGCCGAAAATAAACATTTGCCCTGAATACCATAGCGATACTTCTCATATTATGATATATCTTGCCAGGTACCCAAATAGAGTATCGTTTTGAGTCTATTACCAAGGCAATCTTTCAACCAAAGCGAATTAGCTACATTTTTATTATATCCAGTTTGTCAACAACTTTTTGTTAATCTTAACTAAATGTCTTCCCTTGTGTTCAGATGCTGTACATCATCGGAGTCAGGTATTTTTAGTATTTTCTGATGGATAATGAGACACATTTCTTGGTAATGGACTTTGTGATGCAAGTTGATAAGTAAGCGGTGTCACAATTGGGGCTGTGGATTAATACGGTCACCTAAATTATCCAGATGGTGGCTCACATCATCGTTTGCTACTGGATTATTGTGCCCAACTGACCTACACTGTCCGTTGACAAACACAAGCAAAGCTCCCCGCCTCATGAATATTCATGATTCACTTGCCGTGGGAGTGAAAACTGCCTCATTAGAATATTCATACGGCGTAGAGTTCATGAGAGTGACGTGCAGCCCCCATGACTATTCATGAGGTTTGAGAAGGAATCGTTTTTATTTGTTGTTGTTTCACAGAAAATGTAGCCCCCTCTGTTGACCGGCGCTGCGGATAATGAGGCCCTCGTTCAGACGGGTAACAGTGAGCGAGTGAGTAGCCATTTTTGTTGCCCGATTAAGCTTATCTGTGTTTTTAGGCCAGGGTGAGACATACCAAAGAAGGCATCGGGGCATAACGATAGGACAGACGATCTGTTGAAAGAACACTACATACATTACGTTAGACATTGTTTAACGGAGACAGCTACGTTCACCCTAACCATTTGTCCTCAACCACAGATGCAGAACTACTGACAGCAATGACCTGTACTCTTTTTCACAACTTTTTTTCCCTTTTTTTTGTACAGTAGCCGACACCAGCAAAGTAGGACAGAGCATGTTGGAACAGCAAAATGGGAGACACTTAGCTTTTCTTGGTAACTCCCAATTAGCCATTGTTCTAACTCAAACCATTACTTTTGAAAAATTGACAGTAAATCAAAAGAAAAAAAGAAAGAAACAAGTCATTATCTAAAACCAGGCCACGCGCCTCTCCAGCCTTACATGAGTATTATTTAAGAGCTCTCATATGAGCGTGGCGCCTATGGGGCTCCCCCTCGAGCGCTAACAGCTTGCCCTTGGCAGGCGTTGCTGTGAAAGGCTACTTTTTCTTCTCCGGCAGAAGCGGAGGCTTGTGTCCGGGCAGGTCTGTGCTTGTTTCCGAGGGCAGGCTTTGTGAGCGAGCGTGAAGGGTTAACTCTTGGTTGCAAGCAGCCGTTTTGGCTCATTTACTTCTCTCTCTCCTCTCCGAGGGTGCCTGGTCCCTGTGCTGCTGTGCCTGGCTCTCTAGGGCTGGTACTTGCAGGCGACCTATATTCTCTCTCATTAGTTCTGCAGATTTGGGGATGGGGAAGGGGGGGCTCGGGGGCCACTCCTGTGCACATGTGGTGAGAGTGTGGTTCCCGGTGTGCCGGCAGAGCGGTGATTGAGCCTCCGATTGCTTTGACATTGACGGGGCTGCAATTCTCGTGTCACGCCCGGCCTGATGAATTGGCAGTGAAGCGGCTGGTGTGTGTGTGTGTGTGTGTGTGTGTGT
>JAODTR010000012.1:716467-739622 GCA_025399935.1 Amblyopsis rosae | reverse complement strand
CCCCCCCCCCCCCCCCCCCCCCCCCCCCCCCCCCCCCCCCCCCCCCCCCCCCCCCCCCCCCCCCCCCCCCCCTCACCAAGGCCAGAGCTGCACAAAGAAGCCCATTTATGCTCCCCCCCTCTGGTCTTGTCTTAGACCTGGGCCCTGGTCACCTGGAGACATTGGTCATTGTCCATTCAGAATTCTGGACGTCTTGTAGGAGGACAGCGAGAGAGAGAGAGAGAGAGAGAGAGAGAGAGAGAGAGAGAGAGAGAAACATGCAACAGGAGAAATGACGAGGTGGTTGGATTACAGCTGCCACGACCTCAGAGGTCACAAGGTCACCTCGTTCTCCCCTTCACGCTAATGTAGTGCGCGCGCGCACACACACACACGCACGCGCGCACACACACACACACACACACACACACACACACACACAGAGAGCGTGTTCAGACAGGCATCACACATGCACAAGGCCTGCTTGTTGCCTGTTAAAGGTTTTGGTTTTGGGTCAAATGTTATTTAGTACAGATGGGGCATGTATTGTGTGTTGTGTTCATGTGGACCCCAGGAGGAACAGCTTGAACACTGTAATAGCTGCTAACGGGGATCACAATAAACACATTGACTAACGAATATAGGTCCACTGAAGGATGTTGGAAAAGAAATAAGAGAAAAAGTATACATGAACTGAACATACTGTAAACAAAACGTATAGTATGTTGTGATACAGTATGGTTGAAACCGTGAGCTGGAGATTCGAAGTGCCATAACTTCAGGCCCAAAGACTATAATAAAATTATAAATGCATTTTCCTTCTCATTTCTTTTATGAGAATAAAAATATTAGGTTAGATTAATTAGTCTCAAAAATATTTAATAGGAAGTCTAACCATTTGGGAAAATACTTTTGAGATTCATAAATCTCAGCCAGCATCTATAGCCCTAGTAAAAATGAAAAATGTTTAGCGTGCACACACACACAAACACAAATCTTAGAAACGTATCACTTTAAAACTTAAGGTTAAGTGAAAAAGCAGAGATAAAATAACCTAAACTAAATAGTGGAAAACAGGCCATAAAACACAATATACAAAAAAATAACTGCTGTAAAGTAAAAACATATATCACTAATAAAACACACATAAAGACCATTCATTAATAAGATTTAACAAGTGGCTGCTGAAAAATAAGCCAGCCACAGTTCCTTGCATAGACCCCGTCTGTAAGCCGTGACAGTGAAATCCCCATCACTCAAAGCAGGCATCGCTTCCAGATCCTAGAGCTGTTTGAAATGTAATATCAATACAAGTACCATGAGACATCAACAGTCTGCTTTAGACCTATAAACAGTGATTTAACTTTCAAGTTCACTGTCCTGAAAACAAGTTATGTTCTGACCTTGTAGCTTGTTACTGCCCTCTAGTGGAAGGCCTACGTATTATAGAATGCCTTGCCGGTGCCCGGTAAATTAAAATATCTGATTCTTATCTGCCTTAAGCGCTACACTTGAGCTCAGTGTGAGGAATGGTTAGATGTTTTCTGTCCGGGAAAGAATTCAGGCCAGTGTGTTCCTCTTGCAGTTATGCTCTGGTGCATTTTAGATGAGATCCGCGAGCGTTGCGCTAGTCATCCGTGGTGGGCCTCAAACCGTGACAAAAGCTTAGGTCAACTTCGCCGCGGCCTCTATAACAAGCTCCCTCAAACAGCAAAACACTCGAAACCGTGCGACGAATGTTAAATACCCGCCATAAAATAAAAAAAACACCCTTGGATCTACGTTTACTCAGGTGAAAATAAGTTGGGCTTTGTGAAGCCCTGTTCTTTTGCTGCACGGTTCATCTGCAGCAGCAGCGAACCTGCTGACCGAATGTCTTGGTAGGACATATAATCCCGGAATGCTGTCTTGGAATGTTGGAAATGAATTGGCTTTGTCTTCAACGACGGCACCGCAGGAGGAGGCGCTGAAAAACCATGATAGCCTATAAGTGCATACAGGTGCAGCCAAAAAAGGTCGGCACGGCAACCAAAGCATTGAAATTCCCCTAGCAGGCAGGTATCAAGAGTCAGGAGGACAAGGGGGTAGAGAGACTCTTAAAGGTATCGTCCAAGTATGAGGCCTGGGCTCAGTGTTGATGTCAATGACATTGAATGATAATGAAACGCCACTGTCCACATGTGTGGGCATGTTTGAAGGCGAGGGGTAGGCCACGGCGAGACACTAGGAGAGATGTAGGTGAGAGGTAGAGAGGAACGCTTGCAGTGTGGGGTGGGGGGTGGGGCGAGGGGGATGCTCTCACACAACAGTTTCAAGACAAAAACTACTGGTGTGTAATGCTGGTTGCAATCGCAAGGGCAGTATCGAGGAGTGTCTCTTTAAACCTTAAACTACTTGGTGACCGGACGTATTTCGGGGAAGGGAGGGGGACTACGGCGACTCCCAGGTGTCGGTGTTGCGCGCTGGCTCCACTTCTCCTGGATTAATATCGCCCCACTAGAGACAACAACGAGTGAATAACCATATCTGGCCTGGCAGGCTTATTGTGTGAAATGGGGCCAACTTGTTCTTAGGAGGGCGACACACACCCAGCAGAGATAAATCTGCAGGGTTAACGCTGGGGGCCCTGTGACCCCCCCCGCCATCCCCAGCCACCCCCGTACTCCCCCACGCACAATGGACGAACGGAAGATGTCCCACTGTTGTCGATAGAGCCTTTCCCAACGCCGCGGAACAATGGCGCGCAAACCTGCCTTTATCTCAGCGCTATAATCCCCCCGTTCCCCCCCTCTCTCTCTCCCTCTCTCCTCCCCTCCCTTCCGAATCCCTCCATCCCTCCCGCGAAACAGCCATTGACGAGCCCCCTTCCCCGCTGGGCGGCCGCCCACGGTGAGCCGGGGGGCAGCACAATGGTGGCGTAATCGTATAGCGGAGGTTTCCCTGGTCCCTCTCTCGCCCCCACCCTCCCCCCACCCCGGGCTCAGCCCTAACAAAATGGCCGCTTGATTGAAGGCTTTCTGAGGGCAGGCGCTATGTGAATGCAGGGACTACGCGCTGATCTAATTAGGGGACAATGCTGTAATTAATGCTACTTTGAATGCGACAAAATTGAACAAATTCAGACTCCGCGGGGAGAGAACACACACACTCGACGTGCCAACGACGCACACTCAGGTGTGTGTGTGTGTGTGTGTATGTTGGGCGTGTGTAAACGAACGGGCAAGTGCAAACAGAAAAAGCTGAGTCACATTTTTCTTTCCCTTAAACTCCCACAAAAGAACTTGGCAACAAGGGATTAAATCAGATGTTGAATGAGTCATATATATGGTACTTCAACTCATATTACGACACGCGTAAGAACACATAAGCCTGCCTAGCTGGAGCTTTACAATGCAGCTATGTACAGGTACTGTAGCAGAAGCTCTTAAAGTGACTCTACATGACTTGCATGCTAGAGCACATGTACGTAAATGTTGTTTGAACATTGGGGGAAGGCATATAAAGTGTGTGGGGGTGGGGGGTCTGTAAGTAAGTCTGTAAGAAGTAAATATGCATGTTACATATTCATTCATTTTAATTAATGTATTATTAACCCCTGGACTTCAATTGCGCATATGCTCATAAACTCATGCATTTGTTCAATTCCTTCTGAATATTCAAAACATCTGTGTTTTGGGATGATCTAGGCTTAAATAGCTAGTTAAAACAATAATAGTATACAACACATTTTGGCAACATTTTGGACATAACCTACTCTACTACCTACCGGGTGTTGTTCTTTTGTTTTAAACTTAAATATTGAGGGGGATGCATCCCCCCTGGAATCTACGCCTATGCTAGAGTACCAGCATCTCAGAGTGAAACAAATCAAGTCAAGTCAATGTTATTTATATAGCCCTTAATCACATTGCAGTCTCAATGGGCTTTACAGCCTACATTTCACATGGAAACAAACAACACCCCCTTAACCTGCTCCTTCCCCCAGGCAAGAAACAACGTCCATTAAAACCAAACAAATGCTTTGTGGGCCACACACACACACACAAAAACATGCATTTGCGGCCTGCCTGGTTATGAAAACAAACTAAAGAGGAGATTATATTATACCCAGAAGGAGTGTGATGTAATTATCTGCTCAGGACATAGCTTCACTATATCTTTACATGGAAAAGTTGCTTGCTGCCATTTTAATGTTTAAAGTATAATATAGAGCACCTTTAAACAAAACAGCTCACGTCTAATGCAGGTACCAGCATTTAAAAACATCTGCAACCACCTGAAGGACAACAAGGTCAGAGAATGCATTTACCCGAATAACTGGTTACCCAGCCCTCCACCAATTGGTACAAGCATTGAGGGTCCCACTATCTTGCCCACAACCACCTGAATGCCCCTTCCCCTCGCGCTGGCGAGGCCGTGGAAGCTGTTAGCTGTCTCCTCACTAGACAAACTGCTTACAGTGTAACGCCGTAGAACACCAGGGGAACTCAAGCCAAACTGAGCTGAACCAAACAGGGTGCGGTCGCAAAGTGACAGTTACAGTGACAAAAGGGGCTGTGGTGGGACGCAGACGCCCCCCCCCCACCACCACCACATCTCCACTTGACATTCATCTCCTCTCAGATCACTTGAGTGTGACTGTCCCCGCGGTTCACCCAGTGTGCAGCCCCGACTCCTGTTTCCAGCCCCCCCCACCCCCCCCCCCCACCCCTACCCCTACATCCACCCCCGTCCCAACAATGCCGCTGACACGTATTGTCGGGGTGTCACTGGGTTTTGGAGAGGGCCTCGTGCGTCCAGTGGACTGAGACAAGTGCTGCCATACACGCTCGTCCCATGTGTGTGAACGGATGGCCGTCTGCAGTGCGCTTAGCCCCTCACAAAAGGGGCCTTATCCATAACTTGGCCCCCTGGACCCGTCAAACTGTCCGTTTAGAAGGTTCCTTTTAGAAAATGACAACGTTTTGTATTTGTATAATGTAAACAGGGAAATAATGGCGGAGTCATCAATTGTAAGCAAATTCCACTTTCTTCGTCAAAATTAGTGAATATATCCTCACTAGGCCAGCTGCCCATTATGTCTGCAAACAAAGTGGTGCACACCGCACCACACAACAATATCCTAGCTTTCGCAATGCATTTACAATGTGTGGTGCAGAGCTTCTGAGGGAGCGCCCTATGGCATTGAAGGAAGAGGCGTTTTGTTTTGCTCGATTACAAAAATAAACAATCATTCTCCAGAATGACTGACTCCACCTTTAAAAGTATGAATGCCAGATCTCCCCATGACTTAGCACTGTAATATAACTTTAAATGTGTTAAATAAAATTAGAAAATGTCCTGTTCTACATTTGTTTTAAAGCTACACTCCTAGATTTGTGTCACTGCACTTGTTGCTGAAAACATCACCACAAACAAAGGTGGGCTGAATCGCTGATAGCGCTCATCTCTGCTCCTCCTCCTACAGAGCTCACAGGCCCGCACCACACTCCGCCCCTCCCCCTGCAAAGCCACAATGACACACAACACTAGGCAACATTCAACATGGATTTTCTCCTGTGGGATGCTAATGTTCAGGTCATGCCACTTGCATCTTGCCGGCCAACCAAATCAGAGCTTCTTAATAAGCACAATGCGCTGTCAAATGGCTCAGCAGAGGCCAACGGTGGAAAACAGCCTCCGCTATTCAACATCACATACTGATGGCAAGTGGGCTTTGGCAAGTGTCCCAATATTGTCATTAGTCTGGCTGGCCTCTGTGCTCGGGTGGGGAGGCCCGGCGCGGGGAATACAAGTCACCGCTAAAGGCCCATTTATGCTTCTGCTCTAGCCTACGGCGTCAGCTGCGGCGTACACTCGACATATTATGCTTCTGCGCCTGAATTAGAATGCATGCATTCTACATTCTACTGCAGTGGAAACGTTTTGAAATAAGCATGCAAAGATATTTCTTTCCAGCAAATCTAATAATTAAACCAGGATTGTCAAAGGGAGACAGTCTGTGCATGGACGCAGGCTATGGCGTTGTTTTAAACATTCCGAATTCCATATGGGCTTGCATCCACAAGACCGCTGTGTCGAATCAACGAACGAACGGGTAGTTACATTTTTGGACAGGCGCACACGTCACCCTACGCCAGGGCTATTCAACTCCGGGCCCTGAGGGCCACACCCTGCATGTTTTAGATCTCTCCCTGCTCCAACATGCCTTATTCAAGGTTGTTAGATGCCTGATAACGACCAGTTCATTTCAATCAGGTGTGTTGGAGCAGGGAGAGATCTAAAACATGAAGGGTGAGGCCCTCCGGGACCGGAGTTGAATAGCCCTGCCCTACGCCGTAGCTAGACGTGTCGGTTACACCCTCTGTAGGTGATGCCGTAGATTTGACGCAGAAGCATAAATGGGCTGTAGGCAGCCATCGGGACAGGTGCACACGTGTGTACTGTATTTGTATTAGTACAGTGTGTGTATGTGTGTGTATATACAGTGCATGTGTGTGTGTGAGAATGCTCTATTTATGTGAGCATGCGCGAGGTCACACCTGTACGTGTATACGTGTGTGTGCATATTATATATACACTATCTATGTGTGTGCATATATATGTTTGTGTGCGTGTGTGCCCGCGTGCACGTGTGTGTGTGTGTGTGTACGTGTCTCACATCGACCCGGGCTGCTGCTTTGTCTAGCCGGACAAGGCCCGCTAGGGTTCTGGGGCCGTCTATTCGGATAACAGATTTCCTTGGCCTGAAGCCAGTAGAGGCACGCACGCACGCACGCACGCACACACACCCTGTGCACCATGGGAACTCTGGGGTTTGCTGGGCCAATGAATGGATAATGGAAGTTGACAGCAGACTGTCAAACTATTAATGTCACAGATAGCATTCGAATGACCAGCCCCCCCGAGACCATCCTGCAATAACTTTTCCTCTAAATTAATAAGAGAACAGTGGGCTTTGATAAACAGGCAGAGGGCAGATGGCTATTGTAATACATGTTTCATATGGTTTGATGCTATGCTGAATGAATAGCTATGGTGAACAGAAGACTTGCATAATAGAAATACATATGTCAGGGGAATTAAAGTTAAAGGGCCATAAAGGGTTGAAAACATTTACTACTGGATTACGAACAACTTACCTCAACAGTTTGCTCTCTGGTGCTGAGCAATGCTAAAGGCCCTATGGTAAAGCGTTTCACTCATTAGCATTTTCGCAGCAGTTTATAAGTAAATAAAATAATTTCTAACACATACAAATGTACTGTAAGATTTTATATTAGGGAATGTATACAAACAATATTTGACATAGCAGAAAGTTGCATGGCAAAGTTACAGTAGGTCTACTAGTAGAATTTTGTTTGAACAGCAATGGTTTAATTTAATGTCACATATTACTTGTTTATCTCATAATGATAATAATGTAATAAAACAACATGGTCTTTAAGGGCTGTAACAATATACCATAATATCTCCAGCACAGTATTCTACTAAAATGTACAGTGAATGCTTGGTGCTACATGCATCAATTGCACTGGAGAGCAATGGCAGGGTTAGCAATTGATTGGGGGGCCCAACCGAGACATCCTTTAAATTAAGTACAGCAACACTTTGTCAACCCACGACCGTCATGTCAAAGATCTTTGCTTCAAAATGAACAAATATTCCCACACTTTGTGATCACATTACGATATATTATTATGTTAGGTTACAACGTGATCAAATGTTATGCAGGAAAAAAATCTACAGGAATACTAAACTTTTTCCAATGTGTAAATCAAAAGCAGGAAATTAACCAACCCTCAATCAATCCATTCCAAATAGCCCTCTCAAATATCTCAATTATTATTAAGATTTAGGACAAATAATGGACATTTTACAGTAATGTTACTGTAAACTGAATAGAAGTATTCTACTACAGAACCAATATTACCTCTCCGGTATTTAGAAAACTAAACATCTACTGCACGTTTTTGCAAAAGCCCTACTAATGTCAACACAGTAAAGTGACGTGTATGTGATGGTGATTATGTGTGGAAGGCCTATTTCAGATCTATAGCAGGTTCCTCCTTTTAGCATAGATTTAGTGAAAGCTTGTGATATTGGTGATGTAGGGCTCAAAGCTCATTATTTTATAGACATTAGCTAGCTGTCTGGAATAGGAAAACATTATGTAACTAACTCCAAGAAGCCAGTGCTCCCACAGAACAGCGAGGACTGTTTCCAATATAAGGTGGCTTGATACTGTAGCCACGTGCGAGCGCAGTTTAATCGACAGTCGGAACAAATTATGGCCGTGATTACCCTGTAACCAAAGTACCTGGTGGTGAACGAAAACTGAAAAACCCTGCTCCCTCTGCGTCTCTTAACACCTTCACACCCCCTTCGAAGCGGAGGAAATGTTAAGCGATCCCGCCCTTTCGCACTCAAACTAATCCTGCTTTGACACTGATGTCACCGCTCTCGCTCCGTGTGAATCCGCGCCGGGTTCGGTTCGCCGCCGTGGGGTCCGCTGCGGTGCATTTATCTGGTGCTCCGCGTTTGGGTCAACACAGCCGCTCGCCTGAGTCTGGGGGTCTTATTCACTTTGCTTGGGAAAACGTTGGGGGACACGTGGGGTCAGGTCGGAGGGGGACATCGTTTCGGTGGGCTTCGCCGTATCTTATTTATCGTGCGTGTTGGGGGAGAAGGGGGTGAGGACGAGTCAGGGGGGGAAAATGAACTTGCCGGATATTAAAGGTCAAAAGGTCGTCCAACATGTGTTGCTCAGCGCTGACGGCAGGGCGAATCGCAGCTGAGACCAAGCAGAGGCAGATGGAGGAATGTGGTCAAAAAGACATCTTCGAATCTTCAATCTGCTCACGTGGCCACTAGGGGGCGTCTGTTACACAACGCTTTCCATGTTTTCACACATGATGTGTGTGTGTGTGTGTGTGTGTGTGTGTGTGTGTGTGTGTGTGTGTGTGTGTGTGTGTGTGTGCTACTTCGTCTGTAGAGAGAGAAGCAGTTGTGAGCTTTGGGTTGACACCAGGCTACACAGTGTCTGGCACTTTATTAGGATTCAGTATCTCCTCTAAGGACACATCAATGAGATAACGTGAGGCAAGCGAAAATGTGTGATTGACACCCGGGCCACTCGGATTGCATTTCACTTGTCATATATTAAGAAGTTATTTAGCCCGCTATAGCTGCCCGGTGTGTGTGCGTGCTGAAAACATCACATTATGTTTTTATACAGCCCTGGCTCTGTATATAGGTACACAAACAAAGTGGTGCAGGCCGTACCCCACAACACTATGCTACCTAGCCTTGGCAATGTGTTTCCAATTTTGGGGGGCAGAGCTGAGGGAGCCCCCTATGGCATTCAAGGGAGAGGTGCGTTTGTTCTGATCCAGTTAAAAAAAATCAACAAGCTTTCTGCATTGTCGCTGACTCCACGTTGAAGATAAAACTATGTCTCCAGCCTGCATGTTCCACTGCTACTAGATCACTTCAATGTTGCTACGGTCACTCCAACATTGAGTAGGATGGGCTGCATTTAAATTCTTGCCAAAAGGCTCTTCAACAGGTGCTGTCTCTGTTTGGCTATGGTTGCCGAGAGAATTGAACCTGTGAACTCTGTCTTTGGCTCAGGTGGCTTGACGTAAAATGCGTTCACATAAAACATAAGAGTTGACAATTCCCTAATTTTCGTGTGAGCAGCAAAATGAAAACAGATAAAGGCACTTTTCACAGTAACGTCTCATGAGTGGCCATGGGTCTGTGGAAGTCATCAAATATCAAATGTCAAGAAGGAGAAAGGATTTCTCACGCAATGACTTAAGAAAACAGCTCTTCTTATTACATTTTTTTTTAACGTTTTTAATATGGGGGAAGGTCCTTATGTCATTAGTTTCCTCTGCAAACATTTGTTTTAAATAATGATACAATAGCAATATTTTTATATTATTTTGTATATTTGTAAGATTTCAAAGCCATGTGATGATATATAATACACATACACAGAGAAATGTCTGAAAAAACATTTTTCAACTCTCAATTTCCAAACTGTAGACAAAATCCACAATTAATGAAGCATAGATGGAGAATGATTTTATGGATAATCATATAAAGGGCCATTAAGGAGCAATTGAGCAGAGATTCTTATCTGCTGTGAACTGTTCCAAAAAAGGCATGCTTGAAGTGACCTTTGACCTAAGCGTTAAAATATTTGTAGGAGGCCATATGTTCCTTTGAAATAAAAGTATTTTATCTGCATCAAATTTGTTTATGATTAGGACCAGCTGCAAGAAGTGGGGTGGAATTAGGCTGCTGAAAGACAAAACAACGACAAGAGCGCCCCTGCTGGAATACGTTGGTTTGAATTCAAACATAAAAATAATCCTTATTTTAGAACAAAACCAACGCAGCAAAAATAAATAAATAAATAAGTGGACAAATGGATGGTTATGGAAGTTATTTTTAGTATTAAAAATGGATGACATTTTGTTGCTATATACTGCCAGTAGCAACACGTTCCCACGACTATAGAAGACATCTTACATTCTCCCGTTCTTCTAAGGCCACGTGACATATTGTTTATGTACAGGCCGCGCAATAATTTATTAAAATTCCTTGCCCTAAAATCTGATGTCACAACAACGCATCATAATTTTACTGCTAGCTTTAGAAAAAATAAAAAAATGTATTTAGGTTTATTAAGGTATAAACTTGGCAGGGACTTAAATACCTATACCTATAAGTATTTTACCATGACATTATTTATAATCTATTTGAGGTTGTAGGTAATATGTCAACCCACTAGATGGAGCCATTTCAACAGAAATTAATAAGCAGCATTCTGTGTGAGTATTGTAAGGCATACTCACACAGAATTGAAGATTACCTTACTTCCCACGGTTTTCTTGAAGACACACAATTACGTCTTTAGCAATTAAATGTCTCTACATTTCACTCCTGGTTAGCATTAGCAGATTTGCACTGATGAAATGAATAAAGCATATGCCAATGATGTTGGAGTAAAATAAATGTACAAAAAAAAAATGGAAAAAGATTAAACAATAAATACGCAAAACATTTAGGCTACTAAAAATTATAAACATAATGTCATCAAAACAGATGTATAAACGATATATACATATTTTATTTTAGATCATAGGTTTAATAGCAGTGTCTTTCCAATTATTTATAAAGACAATAAATATTGTATATCCTGTAAATATTGTGACATTAACATGCAGCCAATAATTGTCAGCAACATATTCACATAAAAGGCCAAATGTTTGTATCGATAGGCTAAATCTTAATTAAGAGTGTTCATTCACTGTTCATTCACTTTACTGACAATAGGCTATACAGCACATTAATATTGTCTTATTTCATATATATCTGAAATCCATAAACATAACAAACACACCTGACTTTACTCAAAGTGTGTGTGTGTGTGTGTGAGAGCGAGAGGGAGAGGGAGAGAGAGAGAGGGGTTAAAGACCACGCGGGTGTGCGTGTAGACCGGCCAATCTGAGAAGCAGCAAATGGTTACACACCAGAGAGGTGGAGAGAGGAGGACGCGGAGGGGGTCTGCGCTCAAAACAGCGCAACCAGACTTGTCCAACGCTGCACAGCACAGCACAACACACACGCACACACACGCACTCACACACTCACGTGAGCAAACCGGCGAGTTAAAGTTGCTCTTCACACTTCCCGAAAAACTTGGGCAGTGTGTTTACGTCCTATAGTCTGTCTCACCGTGATGGATTGTTGACGCAAAGGGACGCGCACAAACTCCGGACTGAACTTTTCTTTTACCCCTCCTCTTCTTATCAATGGTGAGGCGGAGTTGGGGGGGGGGAACTTTCCCAAAAACGGTCGATGTGGGCGTCTGTACAGAGCACACGGTAGATGGAATTCTTTGACGCTTTGCGAGGGATTTCGCGTTTCTTACCGTTTCGGCCGAATAAGTTTGACGTGAGCGAAAGTTAACCGGCACATACCGAGGCTTGGTTAGGGACAACGTCGTTTTGGGACTCGCGGTGACTCGGAGCAGCCCGAGAGAAGAGGCTTCACTGGGTAAGTTCTGGCCATGTGGTCCGGAAAGTCATTACAGATCATTATCACAGTGTACTTTTCTAACTGCTGTTATTGGATGGGATAAAGGCAGGAAATATATAGCCTAGTACAAACTATTTGCCTCATGCATTTTAATAAATGATAAAGCGATGCAGCACTGATATAGGTTATTTACGCACCAGACTAAATTAGTATACGTGTAGAGTAACAGGCCAGTAGGCTAGAATATGCGGGTTAAAATTACAGATTATTTATGGTCCATATTTTGTGCAAATACACAAATTGCGATTAATATTTTTGCACGATTACGGCCAACTCAAGATGGAATTCCAAGAATTTGATTATGCAACCCGATATCTAGACACTCGCTACATTTGATAGATTTCTGAATTAAAACTTTTTATCATTGCTCTTTTCGCTTTGTGTATTTAAATATATATTGAACTTTTATGAAAAATGTTTGACGCTAAAGAGCAAATTAGTGGTCCTATGAGCCATATTTTTGACATATAAACTTTTATGCATAAATGTTTAATTATGAATCTAACGCTAAAACATATATAAAATAAAAAACGATTTGGCCTAGGCCTATGTAAAATCTTAATTTTTTAATTTAAAATGAAATGTTATGCATTCACAATATGCGGGGCTAGAAAAAAAGGCCTAACCAATGTTTGTCTTTAATTTAGGCCGATTTCCCTGCTGGTAAAACCAAATGCCTATACTTGTAGAAAAAAAATACTGTAGCCTTCTGGCATATTTGTAGAAAAATAAAAATACAATAAAAACGTGTAAAATCGTGAAAGTAAAAAATATACAATTGTAAGTACACTATATAAATGAATAAAAGCCTAATCCTAATTGTGACATTATAAGGAATATGATCATTCTCTTCAAGCGGGACAGAATTGGTGCGAAGAGTTTTTTTTTAATGCTCAATGGTCGGTTGCGTTCATTTGCATCAGAAAAAAAGTTTTACTGCATTAGCTATTGTGGAGCACGAGGGGTTCAAGCAGTCCGAGAGAAGGGAAGGGGCGGTGGGGTGGGGGTGAAAGATGTGAAGAAATGACGGGCCTTTACCATTATTCAGTTCGTACATGGAAGAGGGGGGAGCTCAAACCTGTGACGGGGGACGTCACTTTCAAATCTCATAGCGTCTTCCACACTGTCCGTTTTCACACGACCACCACCACACACACACGCACACGCACACACACACACAGGTTGTGTTTGGCTTGTACTGTAGTGTTGGTTTAAACCTTATCTTCTCGGGCAGATCTGGGGGCAGAGGGGAATTTAATGAAGCAAAAACACCTAGCAAAGGATGGGGGAAGGGGGGCGAGAGTGGAATGAAAAGCGGCAAAGTCTGGCATGCAGGCCGGATCCATGTGTGAGAGAAATGAGTAAAACGTCCCGCTGCGAGGTCTCAAAAGTCTCTTATCCCGCACAACAACGAGCCTGCACCAATTACGCTATTTGGCCCCGAGGCAGCTATTGGTGTGGGTTTATGGACGAGAATAGATTCGTCACTGGCTTTACATAAAGCCCTGACAACCTGTTTGACGCCATAACACATGAATTAGTGCGGGTTATAATTACAGGCCAGAGAAGCAGAATTAACCCCCGAAATGTAATCCTAACTTAACATTTTTTAAATACAACTTTTGTTAATTCTACCTTTTTTTTATTATTTTTTTTATCATCTAAAAGGGAATTAAGGTACTACCTTTGAGTCATTACATAAAAAATAAGGTATTTAACATTCAGAATTTGTGATTTAAATCTACAGTGTCCACTTAAATATTCTCTAATTGGGGGGGGAGAGAGAGAGAGAGAGTTGAAGGAGCCAAGGACCAACACACCTGCTACAGATAAAAGTCTTTATAGCAAACGTTATCGTAGCAGACTGGTTTATGGAGCGATAAAGGTGCTGCAATATCAGAACATACGTGTTCAGCGCCATTACAGCCTTGTAATTAGTTATTGTTACAGCCATTATAATTCAGTTATTGTATCAATTTGTCTAGCTTTTTTTCCTTTCGTCACAGACTTAAGGGACACACACAGATTCCCATAGAGACACGCACACATGCACGTGCGCGCACACACACACACAGTAGAACACATCAATGTTGCGCTAGACATGCCAGGTGGGGAGCTTGACATGATAGAGACTGGTCAAACTATTCAGAAGGATTTATGTGTTAATGGGTGGCTGAAAATAGAATGCATACAGAAAAAAAAATCACTTCTGACAGTGTAATCGGGCTCAGACAAAAGCAACCTCTCTCTCTCTCACATCCCACAGGAACATCAGAACATGGCAGTGTTTAATGAAGGATCTCACACTCTTCCTCACTCTCAAACACAAACACACACACCAAGAGACATCAGTAATCAAAAGGTTTAGGGGTCCAAGGGGGGGCCCTGTAGTTCGCTTGCATGAAGCGTGCTGTATACCCTACTTGTTAAGGCCTGCCTTTGATGCCCATGTTAATTAACTCCTGAAGGGGCCTCTACAACCCCCTTATCAGCCTTGGCTTTACTGACAGCCACCAACAGCCCTGGCATGGGGGTGGGTGGTGGAGAAGTGTGTGTGCGTGCGTGCGTGTGTGGACGCCGTGAAAGGAACTGGGGTGCGGACGGGAACAACATTTCGATGCGCGTTGCTAAGAGAACTGCACGCAGCACCGGGCAAAAGTAACGACGAGTAGTCCTCTCTCTGGCGGTTCTGAGGACGTCTGCCACCGAGGACAAGTTTGCTGGGCTTCGATATGACAAGCGTTGAGAAGTACCAAATGACGCGCTGCCAAACCACAGGCTCCTATAGACAGACGGACGAAGGAAGTGGATGCTGGTTGGTTGGTGGGGTTTGGGGGCTATTTTGCACCAGTGTGGCATCCAGGCGACCATGTGGTACTCCTTAGCCTCTCTTCAGCCATCACTTCCCATAATCGGACATGGAGGTCAGAGGGGCCAGAGCCTGTCATGGGAGCCCCAGGAAGGGATGCTTATGTCCCCTGCATGTCTCCAGGGTAACAGTGAGTGAGCAGAGATGGGGGGCGTTTGAGGGAAGTACCTGGCAGGTCTTTTCCACAGTGTCACTGAGGTGCGAGGGTCCGCTTTCTGACCTGTCACGGCCGCAGCTTTGGCCCCTGGGTCACTGCACACGTGCACATAGAGGCACACGTGCACGCGCATCCTACAGCTGCAGGCATGACGACACGCATGCTCACACACATACGGCAAATATAGAGCATTCGGTGAAACATGTAAATCTCCCACTCACACACACACGCACACACACACACAGTGAAACAAGTAAATCTCTCTCGCACACACACATATAGCGGTCAGCTCCCTAGTGGTGTTGAAGGTGGTTAGCATGAGGGTTGACCCGGTGTCAGAGACATCAGCGCTAAAGCCCTTCATCCAGGTAAACAAGACTTATGCAGAAAATAGCCCTCCTTTCAGGCGGTAAGAGTAGACAAAGCTCCCCTCCAGCTGCAAGCAAGGCAGGGAAAACCAGTTGTCCAAACTCGGGGGGCCGTAAAACAGTCAGTGGCGGTGTTGTATAGCCAAACCATTTGGGCCGTGGGGTCAGGGATCAAAGCGGGAGGCCACTCTCTCAATTCCTGCTTCACACTGACTGTGGCTGTTGGAGGGTAAAGGTCAGCTACAGGGGTTGGAGGGGCGGGGGGGTTCACATAGTTGTAAGTCAGTCTAAGATGCTTTGACACCAGTGTTTTCATTTAATTGTACTATAATATACAGTATATTATAATATTATAGTAGATATATTGGTATTACGGGCATGTGAATAACTCGGCCTGTGACATGGCTGTGGAAATTGTTTATTGGGAGTAAAGAAGAAAAAATAGAAACATAAATATAAATATAAAGAAAGAAACAAAAGATAAACAATTGTGGGAAAAAAGGTCAAACTAGTTTGTTCTATGTGGCTCTTGGTATAGACATGTCTAGATTATGTTTTCCTATCATACAGAATACAGAAGTTTAATTTACTTAGAGTGCAGTGGGACTGTTCTGTCACAATCCTTTCCAGAATGTTCCCAGCGGGTGAAGAGCCTTGCTCAGAGACACACCTGTGAGTTTCACCTACAATACACCACGGGCCAAACAGCGGCCTCACATCAAGCGTAATCGGTGAGGCGCCTCACTCGAAGGCACTTCACCAGTAGAGTTGCGGTGCGACCTTTGAACCCACACGGGGCCAGGGTCACAGGTCCTCGCTATGCTAAACTACCGGTCGGCGCACGCACAGGAGGCGGTGGTTGGCGGGCACGGTAGATGTGACTAAAGGAAAACCCTCCCGTCGCTCGGAGAGAGAGAGAGAGAGAGAGAGAGAGAGAGAGAGAGAGAGAGAGAGAGAGGGGGGGCGGGAGGGAGGCGGTTGTCTGCTGGGAACATGAATCTGACATCTGTTTGGCATTGCCGTGGCATGTGGGAGATCAGCCACAGGATATTACACGTCTCGGACGGTGAGGGTGGTGGAGAAGACACTCGACACGGGGCACCCATGTCTTCCTGGAGCAAGCACCCACACAGCCACACAGTACTCAAGAGCAGGAACTTCTCGACAGGAGCGGAATATGACAGAACTGTCATCGAAGTGGCGGTCAGGTCCCGCAGAGGGGTGGAGAGATGCTTTTGGATGACGCCAAGCTTTTTATATGTTGTTTTTATTTGTATTGTTTTGTAGGATATCAATAACTGCTGGGGTTAAAACATTTGAGAACCACATATTTTTACCACTGAAAATTATACAGTACAGTACCCTTTAAATAACCCTAGCAGAATAGATTTTACACACCTCAGTGTCACTAACAGATGGCATGGGCCTGGCTATTGTTCTTTGAACCAATGGCAACACAACACAAATAAGAATACTATATATTTTATTTTGTTGGGAGGGTAAAAGGGTAACTCTCTAGAGCCTTCCGCGCTTTGAGTTTAGTCAGCAAATGAGGATTCGCCGGCCCGTGGCTTTTCTCTGAGTTAAGAGGATCTACAGTCTCTTAAGTCGGTATAAATTCAAATGTCACAGTTAGCCTCCATTTGTGCATTTGCACAGCAAACATCTTCCCTCAGTCTGAGACGCGTTCTATTTTAGACTCGCCACCAACCCTGGCCATTTTTATTTTATTTTTATGGGATAGCTATTAGTCAGAGGAGAATAGGTATAGGGCCCGAACATAAATTCCGGCAAGTGGCCCTTTGGATGGGATGGCAAGTCGTGATTTCACGCCGGTACGCCGTGACCTTTTGAGTTGAGACAGTCGTTTGTTTGGTTGACAACAACCGCTGTAATAATTCAAGGCGACGCTGGTCGCTTGTAATATTCAGTGATGAGCCAAACCGCACCTTTTGTAAAAGTACAAAGCAATCATATATTGCACCATCAATGCAAAAATACAAGTCTACATGCGTTTTCCTGATGGGGGGAAGGGGCTCCATTGTATAGGCAGGCCTCTTGCAACATTGTGACCTTCCACGAAGAAATCCATATTCCCAGTGGGTTTCTTTGTGAACTTTGACCTATACTTAAGGCTCACTGTTAAAGAAAGCCACTTCTAAAACAAGCTTAAAGGGAAATTCCGGACAATTGTGGTGACAGGGAAGTGAATTACGGAATACCACTGCATCCTGTGGTATTTATTTTACTGCGTTAAGGTAACAGACTGTTTTCAATGGCCCCATGTTATAATCAATGGAGTCTCCACAGCTGAGAAGTCTAAACTGAGTTGTTTGATTTGGGTCAGAAACAACCGCCAGTTGGCAGAGATAGGAAAATGAGATCCAGGTCCAAAACTGACCAGAACAGCCTTTTAAAGTGCAAACAAGATTAAATTCACTCATCTTTTGTCTCATAATGGTCATTGCTCACATATTGAGTAAGCCCTTCAGAATGTTGCCTTATTAATTTCTATGGAGGTGGATCTGCATTCATAACATTGTTAAGAATAAAGCAGATGATTAATGATTAAAGAAGAAATAATCAGTTAATTTGTATATGGTTTCATTAGCATATACATGCGTTGTCAGTCAGAAAACTAAATAACCCCAAAAAATAAAAAATAAAAGAACAAGATAAAAGTACAATATAAATATATGTATTTACACGATCAACCCCAGAGTAAAGCACGCACACACACACTGTATAAATAACAAAGAAGGCTTCACACATGTTTAGATAAAGTGTGAAAACAACAGCGCTCCAATGCCAGGCGGCCCTTTAACAAGGCGAGCTTTTCCACTCAGTGTTTGCATTTCTCTTCGGCCCTTTGAAAACCTAAGTGAGGACCTGAATGAAGTGACAGGATAAGGAAAGCAGAACAAACAGGCATTGACTTCACTACAATGACTCGCTAGAGATGGCAAAAAGAAGGACTCTGAAGCTGTTGTTCTCTTAAATAACCTTATTGTAAGGGACTCATTGTTAGGCATTATGCCCACATAAATCATTGTGTGGAATTGCAAAGCCACTGACAGTCCACAGTAGGGGGTAACAGCAATTACCCCACAAGCTGAGCCATTCAGATGCTAGCTAGTTGTTGAACTAAGTTCGATTAGTGTTTTGAATAAAGCTAAAGCTAAATAATAAGTACATTTTAGTCAAAAATATACTTGTTTAAAATGTACTTAATTTTACCATGAGAATAGCCTTGACCAAGCTAAATGTTTAACGTACAGTATATCAAGTCACTAAATGTAACTTAGCCTTTGATGCAGGTAATGGCTTGTCACACCGACCTGTGGAGCAGGCCGACGTGTGAATGACAAATGTTTTCGTGACTAATGACAGGAGGAGTTCTCAGCCAGCCTCGCTAATAATGATTTGTGACAACACATCGGTGGACCGCGAACATGAAACGCTGCCATTACGCGCCACATTCATCACCTCGACCGTGTGTGTGTGTGTTGGGGACTTCCCACAAGGATTCGCTCCTGCTTCACCTCGCCCACCTGTTATCCTGTTTCATCCAGAGCACTAAAGAGACCAGGCCAAACTGTCCGTCACGGCTTCGTCAGAGGCAACACACTCAAATAGCTGATCGTCTATCTTACCGTGTGACTAATGGAGTTGTGCTGTACGTGTCCTGTCTGCCACCCTCCCCATTCCACGAACAGGATACGTCTTTGTTTTTCCTCAGCTACCTCCGAAAAGGTCAAAGTTAAAGTTTGAGGTCAGCAAAACAACCTGGCCCTTCTAGTTGTAACAGAGTAATATCAGAATGCTTTGGCGTGAACAAAAAGTGACGTCTCACCTTCTTAAAGGAAACATTCAGCAAGCCTCGAAACCTGAAGCAACACCAAATTACCCACAAAGCCCCAGCGGTAGCTACCATTTTCCTATGAATTTCTGTTTGCTTTGAGGATAAGGCGGCACTGTTTCAGCCAAGCAAGCCGCCAAACTGTTTTGAATAGCCCTGACAGAAAGGTCAACAGTCAAATAAACTTTGACAACATGCAAGTGGAGCCCTCCCCCCCTCCCTTAGACCCCCCCACCGGAAAGCAAATTGAACTGTGACTCACACAGGGAGCTGGCAGAGAGAGAGAGAGAGAGAGAGAGAGAGAGAGATGCCGAGTGGTTCTACAATGACAAACCCCCTCAACATGTTTGCCCAGGGCCCCGGGGATAATCTTATAGATCCAGCAAAGATAAACAAGGAGCCGAGCGTCGCATGCCAAGCTATGCTCCAGTGCCCGCCCGTGTGTTTTACATTCACATTAGAAGAGTTTAGCTTGCGCCTTCACCCCAGGCAGTGAGTGAGCCAGTAAGAGGCACACTGACTCTCTCAAGGACACTTCAGACCAGAACAGAATGTGTTCTGTCCCTGCTTGAACCTCCTTCAATGCAGACCTACTTAAATCTCCCCCTCCAGTTTAGAATGAGTTCAATTCTAATAAATAACATTGTAAAAATCCATGTCTGTATATTCCAAGAGAAGTCCAAGTAATGTTAAACCATAGCATTTTTTAAAGCTATTTCAAAGTCAATAGGTCATGAAATGTTTTGTGACTGTATCTCAATGCGTAGCTAATCAAAAAGCTTTTGGGGACACTTGTTCAACGTATCTAATCTACGTTGTTTGGTCTGGCTTAAAGACAGCCAGAATACCATCATCTCACTTGAGTTTGGCGCGTGTCCCTTACTTGCCAAGTCTCACTCAAAAACCCACTCGAGTGTGTGTGTGCGTGCGTGTGCGCATGTGTGTGTGTGTTTAGTGTACTCTACTCATCTCACTCCAAATTAACTGTGGCTCCCCCCCCCCCGCTCCCCCCTCCTAAACCCCTGTTCTTCCTTTTGTGTCCACTTTGCGGCAGGCGTCGGTCTTGAAATGTCCAGAGCGACGGCCGCCGAGAAAAAGGACAAAATGGACGGCGGCGGCAGCTTCGACGACCTCCCGAAGAAGCTCTCGCCCACCGTGGCCCGAGGTGAGCGCATGCTTCCGGACGTTTCCTCCTCAGCCTCGGTTTGTCGGGCTTGCGATTGGAAATGAGACGCATTCTTACAAGGGGATAGGTGTGTGTGTGTGTGTGTGTGTGTGTGGGGGGGGATGTGCAATGAAATATACATCTCAAAGAAGGAACGACATCTTGGGAGACGAGTCTCCAGGCTCTAGTTAAGTCAGAGAAGTTAGCCTCCTAACACTTCAGGCAGTCAGAGGTGACTTACAGTAGATACCCGATAGCAATGCTAATGTCCGCGAGGAAAAAATAAAAAAGAAGCCTAAAGAAGCACCTCATTAATACCAAACAGGGGGCACCCGGGCAATACCTGAGCATGCATTTCTGGGGTGTGCCGTAGGAGAGCGGCGTGGCGGCCGCTTGAACCCATTAGCGCGGACGGATAGTTAACATGACAGCGGGAGGCCATGGCAGGTAGGAACCAGCGCTTGTGTTGTTGAACTAAATGAAGAGTAGCACCACTCACCTCTCTAAGGGGAGGGACATGCAGGGAGCGAGAAAGTGTGTGTGTGTGTGTTAGAGAGTGGGAGAATGCATGTTTTAAAAATGTCAGAGAATATGTGATGAAAGCCTCTTATAATGAGCTTGAAAGACCTTGTTCTCACCTCCCGAGTATTAAAACGCTGAATTACACAAAAAAAAATGGCTGCCAGTGCCCGCAAACGCCGCTGCACATCCAAAGATTGACGAGGATCCAGATTGACAGGCCACCTTTGAAATGGAAATATGACTTGTGATTAAGTGACATTTTTACTCATTAATGAAGGACTTGGTGGCCCGCCACCATTAAAGACATATTAATTAATTGATAGCGAGAGAACAAACGCTGGGAAACGGGGTTTGTTTGTGCCGCAAAAGCAGCACCTTGCCAAAGATTATGTTAAACTTTGATAGAATTTAACTCTCTTTCATCGGCTGTTGTAGTGGTTTCTGGGAGATGACAGGATGTCAGTGATTCAACTCCAGGTTATGAAGGAACAAAAGCAGGGGTTTTTGATAGCTCCGTGCTAACCAAGATGCATGTGCAAAGTTTTTGCAATATATCTGGATAACTTCACAGCACCTAGATTGGAATGGACCTCGACAATACTCGAGTTCCCTAATATTTCTCTGGATTAATACTGTAAGATCGATACCGTGCCAGTAACCGGTCGAATATCCATACCAACAGTGTCAGAAAAGTGTATTCAACTGGGAAAGAGTCGAGACACATTTACAGTATATACACTAGTAACACATATGCAAATATGAAATGATGAAATGTGATGTACTTTCAAGGCAAATGTGTTCGTCCCTCGAATATGATATGACGATGAAATGACAGAAAGGGAGAGAGAATTGCATGTTTTAAAGATGTCAGTGAATATATGATGAAAGACCACCATAATGAGATTGAAAGACCTTGTTCTTATACCTCCAGAGTATAAAGGCAGATATTAGTGGAGATAAAAAATGAAATAAATAAATAGGCTGGCCACGAGCGGCATGGCCCTTTAGAGACAGAGATGCAGATTGACAGAAAGGCTACTTTTGAAATGGAAATACAACCTTTGATTTGGTGGCAATTTCACTCTGTGTGCAAAAACTTGGTGACCTCCCATAATTATCAAGAAGAATGGAGAATGGAGAAATAAGTATCTGTGAAAACATAGGATGTTGTGTCTGGGTGACTAGGTTTGTGATGTTCCATTTCATGATCCAGTTAACATCGCTCAGTATTGAAATTACACTAAAGATTTGAGCTGGTTCGCCGCAAGTTCAATACTGTCAGTGTATCCATCATCAGACATCTATTCTGTCATTGTCCATGAGCAAGGCACTGATAATCTACTAAATTAAATGTCTGTTCCGGATAGAATTAAAACTATATAACTATAAGAAGTCTTCAAGTAACAAACCTCAGGGATTGTTTCCACAGCAGACACCAACCCTAACCCGTACATAAACACTTAATACAACTCTCCCGTTTCCTGTTTGGCGAAAGTCTCCATAAGTCCCCATAAGCCATAACTCTTCCTTCCTATCATCAGCTGTATATTCATTGCTAAATAGGAAGCACATGGGGGCATCTGCTCCAGACTAGTCCCATCTCAACAAATCGGATATCAGGGAAGAGGCACAGAGAAAAAATGAACAACACACACAAACACCGGGCGGCTGCCATTGTGCAGAGACAGAGCAATTACTTATCAACGTAATATGCATTAATATTCCTGTTGCCAGGCGCTGATAAGTGAATATGCACTATGAGAAGAGACAAGGTCCTTGATCCGAGAGCCCGTTCCCCAACAGGCCCGACGGAGGGGAGAGCAGGCAATTCTAATATACTGCCCATATACGGCCCATTTTTATTGTCGGCACATGGTTTATTTTGGCCCTGCGGAAACGCTGTCACCTTAGTCATGCCCACCTTTGAGGCTATACACGGGCCGTGTAACAGCCCCCGCGTTTTATATTCACGCCCCGCGTTATTTATTCCCAACAATTTCCTCTCTATCAAAAGGACACAGCTAATGTCGAGTTTTAATATGTTATTTACACATAAGGAACAAGCTATTTACAGCTCTGTGCATGTGCCGGGATGAAGGGGGGGGGGGGGGGGGGGGGGGGG
>JAODTR010000012.1:661821-693831 GCA_025399935.1 Amblyopsis rosae | reverse complement strand
TCGGGATCCCCCAGTCAGAGCTTTCCAATGTGGCTCGGGAAAGGGAAGTTTGGGGTCCCCTGCTGGAGCTGCTGCCCACGTGACCCGACTCTGGATAAGCGGATGAGGATGGATGGATGGATGGATGGATTTAAGCCATAAGCCAAACAGTCCTCAGCAATTGAATTAAGAACTGAAAAAATACAAACAAACATAGGATGACGATAATATTGAAGAGCAAAAACTCAGAAAAAGGAGAAAGACAGGCAAGGCACCACTGACTACAGTTTTCTGAAAATTTCATCCTGAACATCTGAGTAGTTAAATTGAGGTAAGGAAGTCACTGTCAAGAGTGGAAGACATAATACTGTACTTCTTGACCTCCGACCTCTTAGCTACAGCAAATAGATAGAATAAAAGCTTCTGTATGCAGGATATGAGTGTTAAAAACGTCTGCCATTGCGAAGCCCATTAACAAACCCGTTGTAGCTGTGTGTTCGCATTCATGTGACTGACAAGCAATGTAGTTTCGCATGACTAATATTTATCAGAAAACTTCAGGTATCTGGAAAAATATAGGCCTAAATCAGACAGGCCTATATAGAGGCAGAGGCATTTCACTCACTGATAGCTGATGGTCCATACATCCTCAGTATCGACATTTCTAACAAACTAAAATCCTATCTAAGGCACCTTTAAGTCTAATTAAATGACCTCTGACACAAATAGGGATGGGCACGGGTACTAAACTAGCATTGATAGCAGTGACATGACATCATTGCTCGATCATACGTTTCATGATGACAAGGCACAAATAAATGTGTCAATTCATGAAATGTACTTAATGAAATAGGCTACGCAACATAATGTCACATTTTACTGCAAAAATCTAGTAGGTAGTCTGGTTCCAAACAACTCAACATCGCCATAGTTTTGGACATGCAGTCTGACCAAACACAAAGCAGATTTGTTCCTATCTGCCATTATGGCTGTCAAACAATACTTTTCGCCTGTCATGAAATCAAATCAACATCTCAATTAAAGTAGAAACCTGGAAAACTGTAGCCAATTCTCTCTCACTATCTCTTCTTCTTTACGACATACTATATTTGATACGCATTGATACGCAGAATACAAATACTTCAGTACTTCAGTACATCAGTACTCACTCGTTTTCTCTGTCGGGTACTCGAGCAGTAGAGCCTGATCAATTACATCCCAAAAGATCTACATTAGGTTTCTCCAGATGGCAATCTGAACAACTGTTTCCCTATGTACAGTAATGATTTTGCGTACTGCAGAGAAGAAGGAAGGAAGGAAGGAATGAAGGAAAGTTGAAATTTCCAGACGTAGTGCACACACGTAACAAGGTAGGTGCGTGCGTTCATATGGACTCGTCTCTTGAACATGGTGAACACAGCCCCATTTGAACACAGCATTATTCCAGTCTTCCATAGCAGCCATGAGTTGCAGTGGCAGGTCTGGGAGAAAGCAACAGAGGGTTGTATGAAAAAGGCCTCATGGAAAATGTAGTTTTTACTCCGGGGGTGATTATAAGGTAACCTGACACGCCAGATATATGTGTCTTTTAGACACATCCATCTGGGAAGCCGTCCATTGAAACTGTTTTGAATGGGCAGGCGCTTTCAAAAAATACTTGGCAGATGATATGATAAACCTGTGAACCAATAGAGCATGTTGTTATCCACACTTGCAGTAGAAAAGTCGGGACAAGACTGAAAACAGATTTTCCATTGAGAAAAGCCTCCACTACGTGCGTTAACCTCTGTAGGAACCTGAAACACAATGATTTCCAAGCTCTCCAGGCTGATTCTTGAGGCAAAGTCAAACTGAAGCTTGCAAAATCAATATAGTCTACATATAACGTGCCTTTAATTATTCAATACAAATAAATGTAACAACACCATTTATCCCGAATGTCAGCACGGAAACAGAGCAATAAAGGGGTTTTGCTAATTATCATAACTTAATCACTATAAGTACAGTAGGTGCTTTAAAGCTGTTACATACACCTCAACTGTTCTCCAGTCTATGCTGCATCTACCCTGCATTGGCACTGCAATAGCCACTGCAGCATACAGCATAATGGGCAGATCTTTACAGCATGTGTGGTCAAACTGAAGCAACAACAACAGCAAAATAGCCACAGAATGACTCAGGAGTTGACTAGCGCATACCTTAGGAAAATCAAGGCATAGAAAATATCCACTACAGTACGTAGTGGAATAGCATCCAGCATCATCAGGAATAGCTAGGGGAGTAGTCAAGACCACCTTGGTGTCGAGTTGACCAGCAACTGTCTTTTGAGAATATAACATTTTGAGAGATAGGATTTTATCTGGTGCTAATCAAAATGTTATGCTCACTTGAAAGTCACTAAACTAGTAGTAAAGTGGTGGCTGACAAGTAGTTAGCTCACTGTATGGTGAAATATGGTTTTTAAATTAAACGTGTTCTAAAAGATATGCTTGCTATAAGGCTTGATTATTTGTAGATATCAAAAAGCAAATAAGTTAAACTAGTTGTTTGTTGCTGAAACGTGTTTTTACATGGAGAGACACTTATGCTATGTTCAAATGGAACTTGTGAACTCATGATTATGACATGGGAAGTCGTGCACACAACATCAGAAAGGTTCCACTTGACGTTGTGAATACCACATGATGGGGGCATTCGTATACTCATCTCGCGAACACGGTAAACACTACCACATTTGAATGCAGCATAAGTTACAGGAAAGAGCAGCAACAACAAAAAAATACAATTATAAAGAAAAACTAAAATAGAGAGCTGGACAAGTGACTAAATATCAAAACCAATAAGACTGAGATTGAAGTGTTTTGTGATACAATGACATTTAGAAAGATGAGTCTCAGACCCAAATATTTACAAAGTACAATCATATACGTAATTGTATACAAAACACATGGGTGTGCTGTAACTGCAGTTCACAAGACTGCAGTCTATTAGCGATAACTTAAATACGTAACATTGTGAAGATAGTTACAGTAGTGTATGAGGTACATTATAGGCTACCAAGCACACTAAACACATATTGTATTCCCATCAGATAACAATCTAGACCGTATAAGTATGAACTTACATTCAAATATATGTGAGCCACAAAAAGGATCAAGTCCACCAACTGTTATTGAGTATCATTGCATATCATCGACTGTAAACGTAATTATCTATTAGCGTCTCATCCACATCGCCGCCCTGCTTTGGCAATTGGGAGACAGATGAACCAGAATCTCCGACGCACTAGTCTGCTGCTTCTATTTATAGACAGCGCTACCCTGGGCGTCTGACCGAACATCCGTCCGGAGAACGAGTATCGCTCCCCCACCCCCTGCCATACGCACACCGGTTTGGGATTAATGTGCAGGATAAATACAACATTCATCTATGACTATGCCTTGCTTTTGGCATCTGAAACATCAGATTGTTTTATATAACTATATTCCCCTGCCAATATTACTGACCTCCCCATATCTTACCACCATGCGCAACAACCCCATTTTTATATGAAATCTCTGCTCAGTCCCCTTTACGTTTCACACTTTTTATTTGTATCTTATATTTCTAATATGTATGCTCCTGTTTTAGTCAAATTATTTATATTATATGTCTTTAATTATTATTATTATTATTATTATTATTATTATTATTACTATGGCATTGCTGACAGTAGACAACTGAAGCAGCTCCTCTCCGGATGGTCTGTCGGTGGGGTGGTGGGCCACAGGAGGGAGTCACATGACTTTAAAGGGCTCATGGGAGGCGGCAATACACACACACACACAGTCACTTGACATCCTATGGTTAGATGAGCATATGGATATATGACGTGCACACACACACACACAGCACATTTGTGGAATGTCAGCTCAACACTTTATTTTAATTCGATTCAATCCATTTTGTGAAAATACCAAGCCACTATTTACACATTCAGAACATTCTATAGTGATTTTATGCAATAATCCTAGCAACACACCATACAAGCGTGTGAAGCATGTGAAAATGAACACTCAAACATTCCACGCAAGATGGCACACTCCAGTCTATGAACACAAGACAAGATGTTCCAGCATTAATTTGTGTGCGTGTGTGTGTTAAAAGCCTGTGTGGTGATGATAAGTAGAACATTGTGACCTTGGAGAGGCAGGCTTGACATTGAGCTCTAATCTGATTCCTGTGAAGTCAACATATTTGTTAGATAGAAAATATCCTCCCTATATCTGTTCTTAATAATATATGAATACCTACAGTACTATACGCAATGTAATGTGCATTGTATTTGTACTACTACAGTATTGTAGTATTAAAAGTATTGTTTTAGAACAGAATACGTATTGTTAGCATCTTAGATTATTTTATTAGGTTTAAATAACTAACACACACACACACATATATTACAAGCCTGTCTTCATGTCAATAAATCATCAAAGTACAGTTTTGCAAACTGACCTTTCTCTACCAACAGCATGACTCATTTATTATCAGTGCATCCCCTTAGTTAGTTCCTGGCCACTGCAGAGCAAGACAAACTGACACATGAGTCACGACAAAAGCCTGAAAGAGGGAAAAATCTCTCAGGATTACTAACACGTCCCACTTTGTGAACAGCAGGTGGCCCTCAGAGAACTGAATGCACCGCTTTTCTGCTCCGCCAACACAGGTGTTCCCAAACCAATCTCTCGGCGCGGTGGGACCTCGCCATGCCCAGATTCCCAACCACTCTTCCTAATTAATTCCATGTCGGACATTTGTTTAGCGGTGCTCTGGAGAGGATTGGGTTTTTAGCCCAAAATGGCCGACAGAGCCATTGTGTCCTAGGGACCACCGGGCAGGTATGCCCTAGATAGTGCAATCACATCTGGCCGCCACCCGTAAGTAACAAAGCAGTGGGAAACAAAATGACTGAAAGACTATTAATCCTAAACGCCCGCGCAAGTTAACATGCAAACACAACCTTTGCACGAATGCCCGCCACAGGTATTAACGTGAACAAGGACAAAGCATTATCTGCTGTAGCTCTTGACATTATGCCACACACAGCATCTGTTTGCCCTTGCATTTATGCACTAACTCTCAGCAGATACAGACCCGAAATAGACGTAGCCTATTAGTGAAAGTGACCTGGCATTAGTTGAAGACCTTCCTTTTCATCCTGCTTGTAGGATACATTCATACCACAGGAAATGGTTCAAAAGGAAAATAATTTCACAACGAACATTGAAATCCCTTTAACTTAACTCTATTGCCAGCTGTTGAATCTGTGAGAATCATGGTGTTGCTTTACACAAGAGTTTATCCGCATTCAGCCCTCACAAACGGCAAATTAAATTACATCCCAGGCTGAATATCTCGGTCTCACGTAAACCAGAGAAATGTTATATGGCATTCCATACCAGCACAGAGCTGCCCTAAGGCAGTAACTGGAAGACTGACTGTGTACTCAATATTGTTTGCATGACCACCATCTTATCCGTATCCTTATGTTTCCTGCATACTTTCACGAACACCTGTTCCAGTTTCACATTGACCTATATGCCAATATGACATCACAGATTAGCAGCGGCAAGCGGATCCAACAGCAGATTTCCCTGCAGATTTGATACAAAAACGTCAAAAACTAGATGTTTTTGGTTATTCGCTATAGAAAACCACAATTAACATTTGCTTTCATTGTTTCTAGCTATACACTAGAATCGCTTCGGTAATATATATTTAGTAATGTTTTCCTATTCCTAACCAATATGATTTATCTTCAACAAAAATGTTACTGCAAAAAACAGCATAAAAAAAAAGGATCACGCGATATGGCTTGACAGAGATTACAAATAAATTACTAAAATAACTGTTATATGTTACGCAACTTCTCTTTAAACATGCCCTAATTTTTTGTCAATAGCTTTCACTCAGGCGTGTTAGACGGACACCATAAGAGCTCAAGTAGGGGCCTCAAGAGGAGCAAATTAGCTACCTGATAACACTGAGTTAGATGTTAGATCTTGTTTTAAAACAACAATGAAGTGTTTGTCTGAGGGTTTATGTTCTACTATTATAGTGGGTAAAGATCCTGTAAAACACACTCTGTTCCAGGAACCTCACTACATTATAGGTCGGCTCTCACAGAGGTCACGAATAGGATATCTCGTTTCCACATTCCTCAATGATTTTTCCGGAGAAACTAAAGATATGTTTCCCACAAAAAAAAACATGGATAATGGAAGTTTACAGTACATTTATAACATGATAATGAATCTGTAAAAAAAAAAAACTAAACAATAGACAATGGTTGTGTAGTGTTTCAGTGTGGAATTTCAAACTAATTCTACAGTGGTGCTTTAACGTAAACCCATCCGTTTTTCGTTCAACATCCCAGAAGACTAACATGCCCAGCAAGCCAGGATGGGTCTGTAGTGCCTACAGAGGGGAGGTAGATTAACGCCGGCCCTACAAGCCTCTGTGATTAGCCAAGGGCTTGTGTTGTTGTGGCTCGGAGCCCTACAGATGGACGCCGTTACCGTGGCAATGGGCGCAGGATCAGGATCGGCATCAGCGGGGAAGAACGCATGCCATCTCTTCTCCCGTGAGTGGCGGGATGGGGTTTAGCTTTCGACCACCCGAAGCCACGCTAACCGCCGCAAACAAGAGGCTAGGGATTAGTGCTCCAAAAAATCCCCAAAAACACAGTTTTGTTCACCGCTGCTTGCCTCGCAGACCACAAAGGTCAGTGCAGCTGCTCTAAGCCCCCCCCCCTCTCACCCAGAGAATCACTGCCCAATCTGTCGCACTACAACCATCCTCAGGACCAGATCAGCACAACTGGCCTCATTCCTGCAGCCCGTTAACATCACAGTACTGTACACACATCACACCACACTGCGTACAATACATGGGTAAAGGATCACATCAACAATATCCGTGTAAAACCCTGCCACTTGGCCCAAATGTGATAGTGTGGTAGTATCCAACGCCACAACATTATACCACATTACATTACACTGCAGCAGGCCCATGACCGTCCAAGCGCATCAAACTGTGAATGGAGCGCACATATGACCTTGCTGGTCGCACATCCCAGCTGCTAGGTGGGACCTACCTGGTAAATTAATCCATTGTGGGCGTCCACCGGGAGCATGGCGGCTCCACTGTCACACGGGCAGGGGGCCCGCTAGCTCCCCTTAGCGTGTTTCGCGGCGGATGAAAGCAAAAGGGTATGCGCTGAAGCTAAGGAGCCCCCCCACCCCCCTCCCCCTTCCCTCGTGACGTGAGTGAGAGAGAATGTAAGAGGGAGAGAGGTAGAGAGAGAGGTTGAGAGAGAGAGAAAGAAAAGAGAAATAGACAAAAAGAGAGTAAGAGTGACGTACAGTAGAGAGAAAGAGAGAGGAAGAGAGAGAATGAGAGAGGCAGAGGGAGGCAGAAGAAGAGTATGAGAGAGAGAGGCAGATTAGAGAGTTACACAACAAGAGAGAAAGGCAGAGAAAGCTAGAGATAGGTAGAGGAAGAGTGGAGATAGAAAGAGAGTCAGCTGCTCGATGGGTGCACCCCCCCCCCCACCCCCACCCCTGTCTCTCCCCTCCTCAGCGTCCCGTGCCAGCTCGCGGGACCCACCGAACGCGCCGACGCCAACCCCCCCCCCGGCGGCTCGGCCCTGGCTGCGACTGCGCTCGTCCGCGTCGAATGTTTCCGTCGACTGTCCGCATACCGCCAACCCCCTCCACCCCTCTCTCTCTCTCAGGGAAGGGAGGGGAGGGGAGGGGAGGGGGGGGAGAGATCAGGATTAGCGTGCTGACATCACCACCGGTGCCCCACAGCGCGCAGAAGGTCCTCGGGTGAACCGGCGGAGGATTGAGCGGTGCCAAACCCCGCCGTCAATTTCCCCATCTCCCATCATGTGCCTCTAGGACGGGTTAGGGCGATGTGTCTCGGGCTGGCGTTCCGTCCATCTTCGTGGGGTTTCCTCGCGCTTGTGTGTGTGTGTGTGTGTGTGTGTGTTTGTACGTGTGCACATGCTGTATACTGTACCACACACGCTAGAGATGCAGCTCTCTAGCGTTAGCACACGGTCAGCAATGCTGTGGAACAGATGTGGCACAATGAACCTTCTCCCGTGACGACTATGGTACGTTATAATAGCGCTTTGCTCTGCGTTTCTCCGAGTAACATGAGCGTGCCGACAAGATTCTGTTGTTTGCGTTAAGACATTGATCGTAAACGCTCTGAGGAGATTCTCTGTCTCTGGAAAATGGCCACACGCGCCCTTCCGAGTCTTGCTTTGAACAGGAGTATCATATCTCCCTGTTCATCTCACCGTGTCTAACAGATTCGATCCATCTCGCTTTGTGTCCTGTTTTTATTAGCCTCTTTGCCCCCTTTCACTGCTACTGCTATAATTAAACATAAGAGCGCAGTCAGTCTGGGCTATGCGCTGCTGGTTGATGGGCTGCCTGCTTGCCTGCTTTTTTGCAGATTCACCATAATCCCACAGATCCATTCTGTGTTCCAAGCCTAGCCAATACTGTGCCGGGCTGGACAGCTGCGGTGCTTTCAGTCTACCTTCCCTGCTCGAGGTTAGATAATGTGATCCTTCACATTATCAAAGTGTCTGGAAATTATTCTGGGGGAACAGATCAAAGCTAATTTTGCCATAAGCAGAGCTGCTAAAAGGCACGCTTTAACGTCCCTACTCTCTGTACGACATCAAACGCTACTGCGTGTAGATTGTAGATTAGATGATTCATACAGTATGTTGCTTGTATTGCCCAAAAAGTAGGTGCTAATAATTTACTATTGTGTATTTGCGCAGTTAAATACGTAAACAGTGCTAAGTCTAAGTGAAAAATCAACTGGCAAAAGAAATTGTAATTTTACTAAATGATGTACAGTAATCACGCTCTTAGTTTTTTGGGGTTTGTGTATCTGTAAAGCAGGAGACACCATAATATGAAGTATTGCCATATGTGTGTGTGTGTGTGTGTGTGGGAAGGGGGGGGATATGCTTTACAGAGTGATTTGAACATGTTTTTTTTATCTGGTGTCAGTTGAGGATTAACAATCTGAGCATGGCTTGGGACAAGTGTCTGCGGATGGCCAGTGACCCGTTACGTAAGAAATGATTTGTCCAAGCAGATGCCATAAAACCGCATCATTACTCTCCTTGATGGCAGGCTCTTGACAACTGTCTTTCCCCACAGACTGGCAGCCGTCTAGTTTATGAGCCCCAACTCCACCTGATTGCTACTAGTTGGTGTGACAAGCCTGTGTTTCACCCACGTGAGATTCTAGTGTGGCTGGCAGATTTAAACAGCTAGGGCCTATTTCTTAACATCTGAACTGTTGTGGTCTAAAAATAAACCCATGCGTATTCACAGTGCACAAAGCCATATTTAAGAAAAGTAAATATGCACTTACAACATCCGTGTTTTCTTGGGAACTTTGCTCCTGTAAATAAAAGAAAAAAATGGAAAGAGATCAGTTCGATAAACAGGTTGAAAAATAATACTGGAAACCATGGCAACACACTGGGTGGGAGAATCAGGAGGGGTGTGAGGAGTGAGTTACAATGACAGAGAATCACACCACATTTATACTGCAGGGAATGGCCTGCTTCACATCAACACATCTGGGCTTTACAGTAATACTGACTAAAACCACAGGTTCTTTTTATTATCTCCAAAATGTTTGATAAAAAAAAAATATATATATTTCAGACAGGGTTACAAAAATATAGTTTGTCTCTCTTCTCTTTAAAGCCATAAAAAACATTTCTATAGCTCTGGAAAAAAATGTTAAATCCTAGAGCAACCTCACTTGCTAATAAGTGCAGCGCTAGCACGGGCATATATCCTTCAGCTACAGCTTCATATTCTGCTGTAGGCTACTGTGCTGAGATGGCTCTAGTCAGATCAGAAGTTTGAAAACCATCTTGATTTGGTATTGGTATTTTGACAGAGCAGGTGACAGTATCATCTTTAGATCTTAGAACCTTCAACTGAAGTTTAGAGTTAAATTGGTTTTGCATTGATTTATAGGTGTGTGTGTGTTTGTGTGTGCGTGTATTGGGGATGGGCTGTCTGCAATTTGGCTTTGGCTGTCTTGCTGCTCTTGCAGCTAAACTAACTCATATAATAGCCTATGGTAACTCAAAAATCGGGTTTGTATAAAAAAAAGTGGGTCGGACAGAGACAAACTAGCTAAACATAGCCCACATCATTAGTTCAGATGGAATGTAGAGTAGGCTATTCCTTTTAGGGTAGGCTATTCCTTTTAGGGTAGGCTAACTTTTGTTATCGTTGTAGAGATATGCTATACAGTATGATGTATCCTAGCATCAGCAAGGACTTACATGGCCGTTCAACATGTGAGGGATATTGGAATAGCACGGGTAGTTACGCATCAAAAACTGCATGATGTGATGCGACAGTCACCTGCTGTAGACTAATGTGAATTATACAACAGTTAGTTCCGACCAAGTCATTTGATTGGACAAGAGGCATTGCGAGTGATGATATTCAGTCAACACTGGCACAATGGTGTCACTCCACTTTACCGACGTTCTAATAACCGGTACTTACGGTACTGTACATCAATTATCGTTAAGAAAAACAACACACTTCCATTTTAGTTATATCAAGAATCTTCGTCATAAGATGACGAAGATGAGAAAAGACTGGATCGCGTGCGCCTCCATTAATCAAATAGGCTACCAAAATATGTGGGATAAATACCTATTTTGATTCACAAAACACAATTCTCTCATAAAAGGTACACATTTTTGTAGGGCTTACCGTACTCGTGTATTCTCTAAGAATTAGTGTGTGCGGTACGGTACACTAGAGTGATGACTATAACTACGTGTTGGTCTATCCATGATACCCAGGATCACATAATGGCAGCCTGGATGTTCATTCTTACCGTTGGTAGTAACGGCTCCATCTGAGCGCCTTGGTCTTTGCTGTCCATCTTTCCTCCTGCGTTCACAAAGTCGTGATGTGCCGTACGTTATATGAAAGCCCAATTGTGCTCTAATGTAAACCGTTGTCCGGCAAACAGGACTGAAGGTTTTTTTTTTGCTCTCAAATGGAGGTATACGAAATTTTCGTCTTGCCTTACATCATTTACGCGATCAATCGGCGGCCAGGTTTGCGGTATTTCCCACGACGGTTTATAAGAACTAGGCTACACGTGAACCGACCAACGACTTTCTGCCGACTGTCACTCATGCGCCAATGGGGCGGGGATGTGGGGCGGTGGGGTGGCAATGAAATGGTGTTAGGGTAGCCGGTTCTCCACGCCGTCTCATTTGTAATAAATGTGTATAAATCCTTAATTTGCTGCATGGGTAATTGTGGTCTAAATAGAGACAAGCTCTTCTGTAGACATATTATGTTCTCCATATTGCTGGCTCTAACATAGCAAAATGCCTCCCAACATATTTACATATCTGTGGAATGTTGTGTTTGTAGACAGCTCATTTTTTTCCCTCAGTTAGGCCAGTCTGCGCCATTGTGCCAGTTTCCTACGAAATTGATTGTCAAAACAGATCGCACTATTTAGCCTAGGGCCTTAATGTTTAGTTTACAGTTGGTGCATCACAAAATTGTTTCCTGCAGACAAAATGCACCATGCGTGTTGTTCTTGTGAGATGTTTTCTCCATTCCATTATAGGCTACCACAATACTCATTGATGCATGCTATGCACCACTTCACTGGTGATAGCATCAGATAGGGCCGGCCTGATTACGTTTTATACATTGCCGCCCCCTTTCGGTACAACTGGTGAATGACACCCTCAGAGCCGATTGTGGCTGCTAAAATGTCCTGTCAACGAGGTGCCTTGCCAATTGGTAGGTAGCTCAAGTAGGCTACTGCAAGTCTTATTTTAAGCACACTGAGATATAGTGTTAAAAATGACACTTAAGCCTACACTATAAGCACGCACCGACGCTCACAAATGCAGCCTAGTGTCATCTAACTCAAAATATGCAGCAGCAGATTAAATTAAATAGCAGGCAATGTGACAAACATCAGCAGTCTCGAAAACTGACAGGAAACTATGAGCAAAATCATAGCTCATTCAGGTCAAGTGATATTGTTCAGTTTGTTTGTGCTTGCCTTCCCAGTCTGTGTGATTATTTTGCCTTTGTTACCTTTCTTTTAACATGTTTTATGTAAAAAAAAAAAAAACCTTCAGATGGGAGCAGAACTACTAGTTCACTGCTGTCTAGAGGGGATTTCACCTATACTGGAGTCAGCCACGCTAGAGAAATATTGATATATTGATGGACTAGAAACAAATAAACCTCTCCCTTCAAGGCCGCAGGGTGCTCCTTGCCCTCAGAAGATCCGGCACACATTGCCACGGCTAGGATATTGTCGTTGTGTGGTGCGGTCTCCACCACTTTGTTTGTGGTACCATTGACAGAACCCTGGCTGTAGAGAAACACCAGGTTATGTTTTCAGCGTACGCACATAGAATGGTTACAGAAAATAAAACCGAAAAGGAACAAGGAATGCAGTATAATGATTTGGTATTGATATAAGGTGACAAGAATATCAAATACATTGTACAATGTCTAATAATATAACATGCAGGCAATTAAGTTTATTATTCTGTAACAAGTTTGTTAAATACACTATACCATATTTTTATAAGAACGCTTTTGTGCAGTGTAAAAGAAATACTGTATATCATTCAAGCAAAACAGCTTGTTTCAGATTCACCAGTCATAAAGAAAACTCCTGTCACACCCATAGCTCTTATAATACAGTATAGTGTTGCTGATGTGAACACCTTCTAGACATGACCCAGTAATGCATATACGAGGGGGGAGGGGGGGGGGGGGCTGTCACTTGCAGATGCCCCATGCATTGGGCATGTTCCGGATCAATGTCAAGCCACACGCTGAGGCTCACGAGACATATTGTGTCCTGATTTTCGTCAGGATGACCACAAAGATTATCTATTTCATGGTTAACGGGAGGCTTGAGCATGCAGAGTTTCCAACTGATTGCCCTGTTGCAGATTTCAAAGGTAAGAGCCCACACTGGACATTGTTCCTAACTGGCTGATATTTGCATCAGGCAGCTGCAACTGCATTCATATATATGCAATTCAATGCGAGACCCATTCTCCTCTAATAGTGAACACCAAAAACGACTACTTTATATACACATTAGAAAGAGTATAGAACAGTATGTGTAGGTTTATGGGATTTATGGTAATGATTGAGGTGTGGTGTTTTTTTTAGCTTGTTGATATTCCACCTGTACTGTCAGCACTGTCTAAGGACCCACATATGGTTTTGACAGCGCCTCGGTGTGGTCATGTCATCTTGTGACCATGTTGGATAACAGAGAGTGAAAATTACAGGGGTTTGAATTATGCAATGAATACAATGTCAGTCAGTATTTATGTGAGAACTAAAAACTTGAGAAATGGGACAAATTGCTGTGAGTAACTGGTTTAAAGAAGAGGCCATTGCGCCAGTGTTTTATATAATGTTTGATTTATTTGAATAATGTCCCCTGTGTTAACTTTTTCCATGTATTGCATTGTTGGCAGTGACTAATATTGAAATCTTTGTTGTTATATAATCAAAAGTACCTTCTAAAGCAAGCAGATCATTCATCTCCAACCTATCCTCCCACTTTGTCGAGCCAATCAGGTGCAACGCTAACTAGGAAGGGAGAAACATTAACAATATGGGGTCTTTACATTGACTCTAAAAGCCGAGACTAATCACACTAGGACTCTGAACACACACAAGCTAACACATTGTGTCCCCAGACCTGTTCCGAGCGGTAGCAGAGGCCGGGCCCCATGACATCCTAAAGATGTACAACACCAAGGGCAACATGGTGAAGATCTCTCCTCACCTGGAGGCCAACGACGTGGAGTCATGTTACCGGCTGGAAGTGGTGGCTTCAGATCTACGAAGTGAGGGCCAATCCCCTTGCATTAAATGTCCAGCTATGGATCATTATATGGAGTTTGCCATGTCAAAAACATTGCTCTGTATTGATTGGCTCGCTTTCAACTCTACTCTGGTAATCTGATATCCTCTCTCACAAACACACGCGCACACACACACACGACTTACAGTAAGGAAATGGGCAAGTGTACAGTGTACTCTACAGTATATACTGTAACTTATACTGTACTTATTATAGAGTTCCTCCTTCATAACAAACCTAATGCATGGACTCCTCTGCTGTTTTTACCCAGAGGCACGTCTGACCAAGCCATCAGAACTGTACAGTATGGAAGACAGGTATGCAGAGCCAGGCTCCACATTCAGTGGTGGACAAGGTCACTTGCTCATCATGTGCCACGCCTCTTTTCCAGGTTAAACCATTTGGAGAATAAGGTCCTCAAAGATGCAGGAAGAACACCCAAGATAGTATGTGAGCTGAAGAGTCAAGTGGAGTCGTTTAAGCGAAAGCTGGAGGCGGGTCAAACTAACAAGAAAAGAATAAGCATTCGTTCAATCTCACACTTAGGTGAAAGCATTGACGCCTTGTTCGTATACGCTCACAGAATGTGGAACACTTGAGCTGGCTGGGTCTGTTCAAAGAGCAGAACGAGAATCAAGACAAGTTCACTGCTAAAGCCAATAGGAGTGAGCAGAACCTGTATGAGGAGCAGAAGCAAGTCCGGAAGAAGTTTCTCCACATGAGGTGACCTCGGCAAAATACTGTATATTATATAGAACCATGGCCTCCAAAAAAGTAGGTGGTTCATAGCTTGAAACCATGAATATAATAATATTATCAACATACAGTAGCCTATACACAACAATATAAAAACAGCCAGGAGCCTTTCCTGGTTAAATAAAGGTTTACCGGTAATACAAGTAATAAAACATGGAAGAAATTAATGTACGGTATATTCTAGATGATAAAATAAGATTAAAAATAGCCCATTCATTACCCTTTGAAATATATTGTGCAAATATCCAACATGCCAAAGTCCTCTGCTTTGTCAAACAAAATAAGGTGGTTGTGATATTTGAGATGTGTGCCTCGTCTCTGTTGCTATAGCTCCCTGCAGGTGACAGAGGAAGTGAGGGAGTACCTAAAAACTCCCACTTTTGACAACTGGTGAGTACTGTGTAACTTCAACCACGACCAACCCGCTTATTCCTGTGTTTCAGAACATGTGCACACAACCCACACGCTTACGTACACAACATGCCTGACCATTAAAGTGTAGCTGCACCCCAGCTCTGAGCTTGACTCCACCCACTACAACTTTGAAAAATACATCAAGGAGCTGAGTGAGGGGAGGGGCTGAGAGGGGGACCCCATTAACATTTGAATTTGATGACGTATGAGCGTACCAAGTGTACTGTTGAGAAAACAGCCAGGTTCCGTGGTGATTTCTATCAGATATGACGTGTAGTTCTGTTTTCAGCCCATAAAATGCAGATTTTGTTTATAAAAACGTATAAATGTTGTCAATATTAACACCAGCATTGACGTCTCATCACAGATCAATCCTATTACTTCGTTTACAGCTAAAAAAACACATTTTAGGGTGCAGTTACACTTTAAAGCATACAAAACATATAGCTAGTTGTTAGCTTTTAGATAGCGCTAAGCCAGCTGCTAACCCCGCCACTGGGTGTGGCCAGGCAGTGGGAGGAGGCTGAGATGATGGTGCTGCTACAGATGATGTACACAGACCTGGACATCCTGACGGCGTTCCACATCAAATTGGAGGTTCTTCAGAACTTCCTGTTTGAGGTGTACTGTCACTACAACAACATCCCTTTCCACAACTTCCAGCACTGCTTCTGCGTCACGCAGATGGTGAGCACACACATGATGATAACACTAATATCGTTAATATTGTAAATTATATTAATATAAGAAGTTGTGCCGTTTAGTTGGGTGGGAAGGTATTTAACATAGACAATTAGAACTTAGTATATATAATTTTAAATGTGCATATTTTTTAAAGCCCCTGGAAACCGGTACAGAAAAAATATGACTGATTATACACTTCTCAGGACTGTGTGGGTGTGTCCGGACCACTCTTGATTGACATATGTATGCCTTCCCATGTCAGTTTTTCCACACCTGTTGGGCGGTACAAATGTCAGCTCCTTTACGATTGGTTCTTTGGGGATTGTACAGTTTACTGAAAATGTGTAGCATTGTTCCACAAAATATTACCCCATCATTAAGATATTATAACCCAAATGTAATACAAATGAATTTGTTTTACTGTGTGTCCAATGGTTTTACATAATACATATGCCAATCTAGGGCTCTTAAAGGTAGAGTCAGCGATTGTAAAATAATACACTCCCCACGATATGCTAGCTGTCCGTTCTGTGTGCGCAGTGAAAAAATTATCTGGTCTTTCTACACAGCCCTGGCTCTGTAAATGGGAGCACAAAGAACGTTGCGCACCACACAACACTGTGTGTGGCACTGGAGGAAGAGGTGTTTTTGTTTTGATAAAGTTCAAATAACAAGCTTTCTCCAGAATGCCTGACTCCACCTTTAAGACAAGGGTCCAGAAGATATGGTTTGGATATTTAAAACATATTTTTACAGCTCTGGGCATTTTAATATCCTGTTAACTGTCAATGCAATAGATGTACGGGTTCATCTGGCTCACAGACCTCAAGAGTAAGTTAGAGAGAATGGACTTGCTCATAATGTTGACGTCAGCTCTGTGTCACGACCTGGACCATCCCGGCTACAACAACGTCTACCAGGTCTTAGTAGTAGTATAGTATGACTGTAGCTAGCAGTAGCTAGCAGTAGCATACTGGAAAAATAATTAAATGTAGGTCTATTAACCGTAGCTGTTGTAATAGCATTAGAATAAGTAGTGCTAACGGACTTAATAGCAAAATTAGTGTTATTCGTTTAAGTATTACATTTATAATTCTACTATTCATTTTCGTACTGTGTAGATCAATGCTCAGACAGACCTAGCCCTGCGCTACAATGACATCTCACCTTTAGAAAACCATCACTGTGCCATCGCGTTTGGAATCCTTTCTAAGGTATCGTGACAGTACTAGTCTGATGTAGGGTCATCATGTAAGCAGCAAGCACAGCATTTAGCCTACTGTGTCCATATCAAACACACAGTACACATTACATAAATGCTGGTTTGTGTTGCAGCCAGAGTGCAACATCCTGAAAAACTTGACCACGGAGCAGTACAAACAAATACGTGCTGGCATGATCAAGTAAGCTAGTCAGTCAGTCAGTCAGTCACATCACATCACCTCAGCTAGCTTCAGTCTGTTGTTCACTCAGCTTGACTCTGTTTGGGGCTTTCAGGTGCATCCTGGCTACTGACATGGCCCGGCACAATGAGATCCTCAACAAGTTCAAAATCATGCTGCCCGTCTTTGACTTCAAAAACAAGGAGCATAAGGAAGTGGTAACGAAAAACATACAGTAGATACAGTAGACACAAAAAACAACAAGAGACCGGTGTGAGAGTAGATCACTGTATCAAATCAAATCAAGGAGTGTCCCTTTAAAGGTGAAGTCAGTGATTACACGCTAACATCTGCTGCCTGCCTGTTCTGTGTGCACGTCGGATAAAGTAGCTGGTGTTTCTACACGGCCCTGGCTCTGTAAATGGAAACACAAACAAAGAGGTGCATACCGCACCACACAACACCATGGTAACGTGTGGGGTCGGAGCTTCCGAGGGAGCCCCCTATGCCAATGAAGGGAGAGGTGTTTATGTCTTGATCCAGTTCAAATATCAACAAACTTTTTCTAGAATCCCTGACTCCACCTTTAATATCAGCATTATTCAAATTTTTGAACGTCCGTTGACGACTCAGCAGATTAATAGTGCTCACTGTTTGCAGCTGATGAAGATTCTGGTGAAGGTCAGTGACATCTCCAACGAGGCTAGGCCAATGACGGTGGCAGAACCTTGGCTCGACTGTCTCCTCCAGGAGTTCTTTAACCAGGTGAACCGGAACACTCTCTATTAACAAACACATTGTGTAAGATACTCATATCCCGACAGCGTTAATACAAGGTAACAGGCTATTAATATGCATCTGCATGCACACCATTCATATGTACAGGATACATAATTATATGCAGAAACAAGTAATCCATTTTCCTAATTAATAAACTGCTCAGATATATCCCAATATACTGCTTAAATGTGTCAATAGAGCACATAACGCAAAGGAAGGATTTGTCCAAGAGTTATTGAATATTAAACCGTGCTGTTTATGTATTCAGTATTTTGGGTTCCAAAACCTTTAAAGTGGATTGCCAATAATGTCTTAACTGCAGAGTGACAAAGAGAAGCTAAAGGGGCTTCCAGTGACCCCCTTCATGGACAGAGACAAGGTATCCAAGCCTTCTTCCCAGACCAGCTTTATCCGCTATGTGCTTTTACCACTCTTCACAGAGCTCACTAAGATGTTCCCCTGCCTGGAGGTACATCATCACACTAAACCTGTGTCATAACCTGCCTGTTTACCTACAGTATACTGTAGCACGCTTTGTCAGCCTTGTAGCCTACTGTAGTATGGAAAGCACAGTAATATACTGTACTGCCCTGCAAAGCCTAAGTGTAGTAACTACGCAAACCTGAAATCTGAAACCTTGTCACAAGATGAAGCAGATATCAAGAAGTTAATTTATAATAACTACATTTTGACCAGATACAGTACGTAGTTATTGCAGTTAGCCTTTGGACGGCAGTGTACACTCTACACCTCTATACAATATGATGTAGCAGTATAAATGTGTTTTTGTAACATTGCAACATATTCTAGTAGACCCCAAAAATTAGAATATGAAATGTGAAAATTTGCATAATAGCTCCCTTTAAATGATTCTCAAAATGGTTGTTAAACATAGAGCGTTGCTCTAAAAGGTTAATGTGGAACCACCTTTATGTTTTCCCATGACTCAGGAAAACCATTTTGTTTTCATTGTTTGCACCTTGTTCTTCTATGTATGCAGGTCTTAACCTGATAAAACTAGTGAACCGTTAATACGTTTGTGCATCCTGACACCATGAAGCTCTGATAAGCTAGCGAGGTTGAGATTCTCCTGACTCATATTCTCGTTTCTCCAATGCCGTTGCCTAGCAACACATTCTGGAGCCCGTGCGGAGGGCCTTTGAACACTACGCTGGCCTGGAGAAAGCTTCACAGGAGAACGGTGTGTCAAAGCCATCCAAGTTACAAGGACACGGTCCGATCTAAAGTGCAAGGCACATTTTATCCGAGAGGAAGCTGTCGATTCCTAACACCCCACAGACAATCATAGCCAAAACATTGTCCAGAGACACTGTGTGGTTCGTTTAAGATGTTGGCCTTTGCTTACACATTATATTGTACCCAGATAGTAGATTAAGTAGCTCTTTCTATTGTAGGTGGGGAAAAACAAAAACAGAATAATATCAATGATAGCCGAATTGATTCATTTTGTTTTAATGTTTTAAAAATATTGTTGTAGTTAACTGAGATTTTCATATAACAATATATTTTTTTTAATACAGCTATTTTTTTGTATTTGCTTTACACATTATAGAATATACTTGAGAGACATCCAAGTTTTCAAGTATTAAGCACTAAAGTGTTTATGAGTGATTATTAAGTAGGTTATCTTGGTTCAACAATTGTATTAGTCTAATAATTTGAGCCCTGGAATTAGTAATTGTTTATGATACATCATGGTGTTATTCATATGATACCCATATTGCTGTTGTGCAGTAGATTACATCATAGTCATATTCTTAGTCATATAATTCATAAAGAAATGTAACATTATGTTTTTATTCCACATCTGAACTGGGAAAAATCGCAAATTGCCATATGTAGCTGCTCCATTTGCAAATATAAAACAAAAAGTGCAAGTTTTCTTTATATTAATATATTTGATTAATAAATTATAGCATGGGGTTAACAGTAGTGTATGACAAAATTAAATAAAATAAAAAATGCCCACAAAAGCAAACACACAATATGTTTTTATGCATACATTTTCTTGACAGAAAAAAAATAATTATAGTAATAATTTAGTAGCTTTATAACAGGCGAGACTTTACCACTTTATAGTCTATATTTTTGTTCCAGGTCATAATTTCTGGGCTATCTGAATATAAAGCATTTGCTCATAATACAGCAGATACCAGTTTGGAACCTTGTCTGTCCAGAATGTAATTGTTTACAAGAACAAATATATTTACAATAAGAACAAAAAATATGAGTGCAATCGCAATATTTTAAACCACAGACAAACATAAAATCAAGTTCCTATTAGAGTGGCTAACAAACAAAAAACACACCCCTTCATTGCCTGTTACATCAACAGATTATAGTGTCACATACATATTCTAGGTTATAATGAATTGTACTTCCAAACTGTAATGCAGTTAATTTGGCTGATTAGATCAGTTCCTAAAATGGTGCAACAAAATTACATGATAATATAACCTTTAGAGAGAACATTGAGCAGAATTTAATTGTCTTCATTCATAGGTCTAAATAGAAGTTGTAAGTATGTCAGATTCTTGTATTTTTTATAAAATTTTAATATACACCCTGTATTACTTCAAAGTACCTGTAAGGCTACGCGTACCCCCATTTGAGAAACACCGATCTAGAATATCAAGACGAAAACCAGTTTTGTTCTGTTCTAGATGTTCTGCTCTGTTAAAGCAATCTGAACAAACAGTTCATAGCCCGTGCACTGCACACAGTCCATTAGAAAAGGTCTCACCAGCCAAACTAACTCAAAACACTTTTGTGGATTTACAGGCCCTTGAAGTGTAGCATCATTTAGCTACAAGGTCTGGGTATTGTTGTTTTACTAAAACGTTTCTGAAACTTTTGTTTTTACTACTAGTTTTTTCTGCTAAAAACTATTGTTATCTTGTGGCACAACATGTCCAATCCTACTTGTCTAATCCTGTTTGAGTTACAGCCCCCTCCACCTGGCAACAAAACTATTTTAATATTGTAATATATATTTTGATTTTTTGTGACCAATATAAATGCATATCCATACCCAGCCCCATCTACATAGGAAGGGAAATCTTAAATATGGCAACAAAACAAGATAAAAAGATGCAGAACTCCATATTTCTTCAAATGATTATGAAATAAATATATTGTTCCTAAATAATTGTCTGTCATGTCCAGTCATGTCCATAAACATTTACATTACAGATTTTAATACCAGAGGCCTTATTATTTTTAGATATCATGTAAACCGTTACAGCATGTAAACCTTCATCTAGTCAAACTGCTCTTACTGTACTGTATACGTAAAAAACACAATACAGAAACAACAGTTTCATTATTATATGAAATGCGAACAGCTGCACAAGAGGCAATATGCAATTATCAACACTTAGCTTATGTTCAAATATACTGGCAGACCTATGCAGGAATCCTGTACAGATCAACCATCCCAAAAAAATCTCCAAAGGAATAAATAATTAAAAAGGTATGTGTGATTTGACAGTGTGGTAAAGTGGGAATATAGCATCATTCAAAACATAGCGCATCCATCCCAACTGACAACCAACCGCTGACCTTTCATGAATGCATAATGTACCGTTGAAATAAAAGTGACTTGGTTACCTCGACTTCACAACGCTCCGGTGCAAATACACACAGCAAAAAGCGGTAAACATGAATGCCAGGACTCGCATTTAGGGGATTTGGTTTTCTCCTCCTCCTCCTCTTCCCCGGTATGAATCGTACAGTAGTGTTGCACCTGTTGCCACAGTCTCACAGAGCCATCCCTAATTAAACATGATGGACTCTGGGTCTTGGTTCATCATCTGAGCCATGTGCCGGAGCACATCCTTCTTAGTGATGATGCCCAGGAGACGCCTACACTCACACACACGGGGAAAATAGAGCCATTATATCATTAGCATTCTCTGAGATGTCTAATTTGACTTGGTGAGAATATAATAGCAAACATGATACAATAAACTAAATAAGTAAATAAATAAAATGAAAAAAGTCATTAAGATAGAATAGGAGGCTCTCTAAGTAGTCTATGAAACTCATGATGAACACAGCAATCTCTCTCTGTTCCGGTACAAATCAAGCAGGCCGAGAACAGGCCGCCTAGAGGCGCGTTTGCAGTCGACTCCAGAGCGGTTCGTTTGCAGGGAGAACGCAACCGGCCCAGTGAAGCGGGACAACTCGCTAGTGCAACGGCTAGGAATTATGTACAAAGTAGTTCTTTAAAATGCTGGTAGGAAAAGTGGCTTTCAAAACATTCTCGCGTGAAATCAGCTCAAAATGTGGTGTTAAGGCCCTGTTCACAAGTTCAATCTTGCTTTAAATGTTGCCGGGAACCCAGGGACATGCGCAACATTTGCATCGATTCAGACCCTGACATAGAAACACAAACCAACCACAGGTGGGAAAGTGCCCTTAGATTTTCCTCTGAATCTTGGTTGTCGACTGAAAAATACTTAGCTGTATAAAATATAGACTGCTCTACCAACATTCTATGCAGAATTTAAATGTAAATATACCTGAGCAAAATTAAGACAAATGTCCTAGATGGTACCGTTTGCATACACTAGGAGGCGCCCACACAACCAAAATGTCACTGTAGTCTTACCCGCTGCGGGTGACCAGGCACTGGCGGAGGCCCAGCTTCCGGAAGATGTCCACCACGGTCTCCATGGGCGTGTGGTCGGTGACGGTGAAGGGGCTCAGGTTGAGGATGCGCCGCAGCTTCAGGGGCTGTGGGTTGCTGGCTGGCAGCTGAGGGGCGTCCTCTGTGAAGTAGACCACCGAGCTGCTCACCACGCCGTCCTGCTTCTGACGGGCGTTCTCTGCAGGGGGGCGGGGGGGAGGGGGGAGAGAGAGGGGGAGGGGTCAGAGCTGGGGACGGCTTTTATTGGAAGGGGATGTCCTTCGGTCAACAATTGTCAAGTTTAAGCATTAATATCTAGTTAAGTTACAGTTAAGATATAGTAAGCTATATACGATCACAGGTATATCATTATTAATAGGGTTATGGTTTGCTTCCTTTAATAAAGATAATTAAGTTGTTAAACTATCAGTAGATGAAACATTTGCAGCATGTTTAAATTCTATCCAAAGGGTTGTAAGGGCTTTGGTTCCCTAAATATTTGCAGTTAGAGACATGAAAACAAGTTAAATGGACATTTCCCTTAAATTTAACCTTTAAAAAAATATAAAATGAAAAGACTTTAGCTACAGTTACAGCTTAAAGGTGGAGTCAGGGACTCTGGAAAAAGATTATTATATGAACTCAAGACTTAAACACCCGGAAGCTCCGCCCTCCAAATCAGACGTGCATTGCCGAGACTGGGCTCCCTTATCAGGGTTCTGTAGAGACTCAAAACGACCCATTCGTTATAATCAGGTGTGTTGGAGCATCTACAGTAAAACATGCTGGACAGTGGGTCCCCAGGACCATGGTTGAGATACCACAGACAGGTACAGCAAGGATCACCCATTATAAATGCTCTTCCAGGTCACCCCCCACCCCCCCGCCCCCTCAAACATTCTACCAACTTCCCCCTACAACACACTAGGGCAGCTTGATTATGGGAAAAGTAATTGAAATCACGATTATTTGATACGATTACTCATTGACTTTGGAAAGATGTTGCATTTACTGCACCTATACAGTGAAAGAAATAAACAGTGAAAAGACAACTGTGAAATATCCCTTAATACTTTTCATGTTGATATTTCACTTTCACGCTGTCATGGGCGGAAGTGAGCGTGCGCCTGCCATTCAGACAAGACAAAATAAGAGTTACTTGCAAAACGGAAAGTGCAAAATAACTGTCTTTCCTCGATAATACTGTTAGGAGCCAAAATGTAAATCACAATTAAAATTCAATTAACCGTGCAGCCCTACAACACACACACACACCCCCCCTTACTGATAGCCAGGGTGAGGTCCCGGCGCTGCACGAAGCCGATGAGCCTCTCCGACTCACGGGACACGACCACGGGGAAGCCGTTGTAGTCCGTTTCCTTGATGAGCGCCTCCACGTCCTCCACGGTGGTGCCATCCTGCGTTAGCAGGGCCAGCGGCGGCTCGCTGCGGCGCGGGCGCATCACGTCCGTGGCCAGGGTGCGGTGCGTGAACTCGTCGCGCACGTCCAGGTACGGGTAGCCGTTGAGCTGGATGTGCGACTCGTAGATGCCCTCCTTGCCGAAGGCGTCCGCCACCCACTTGCTGGTGACGGCCGCCGCCATCAGGGGCACGATGTACTCCAGCCCCCCCGTCAGCTCAAACATGATGACCACCAGGGACACCGTCATCCTGGTCACCCCACCTGGCCGGGGGGGGGGGGTGGGGGGTGGATGTGGTCATTGCAGGGGACAGACAGATATACGTTTCCACTGGCCACTTGGGCCAAAAAGGTTAAAAAGGTATCAGAAGGACAGAATAACAACAAAATAATCCAGAAATGTCAAAAATGTTATGAATTGATTTGCATCTTAATGAGTGAAATAAGTATGCGACCCCGCTGCAAAACATGACCGAGTACTTGGTGGCAAAACCCTTGTTGGCAATCACAGAAGTCAGATGGGTCTTGTAGTTAACCACCAGGTTTGCACACGTCCCAGGAGGGATTTTGGCCCACTCCTCTTTGCAGACCTTCTCCAAGTCATTAAGGTTTCGAGGCCGACGTTTAGCAAGTCGAACCTTCAGCTCCCTCCACAGATTATTAAGGTCTGGAGGCTGGCTAGGCCACTCCAGGACCTTAATGTGCTTCTTTTCTTGAGCCACTCCTTTGTTGCCTTGGCCGTGTGTTTTGGGTCATTGCCATGCTGGAATACCCATCCACGACCCATTGTCAATGCCCTGGCTGAAGGAAGGAGGTTCTCACCCAAGATTTGACGGTACATGGGTCAATGGGCATCGGCCCTTTGATGCGGTGAAGTTTTCCTGTCCCCTTAGCAGAAAAACACCCCCAAAACATAATGTTTCCACCTCCATGGATGGTGGGTATGGTGTTCTTGGGGTCATAGGCAGCACTCCTCCTCATCCAAACACAGTCAAAGAGCTCGATTTTGGTCTCATTTTCACCCAGTTCTCCTCTGAACCATTCACATGTTCAATGGCAAACTTCAGACTGGCCTGTACATGTGCTTTCTTCAGCAGGGGGACCTTGCGGGCGCTGCTAGATTTCAGTCCTTCACGGCGTAGTGTGTTACCAATGGTTTTCTTGTTGACCATCCATGGTCCCGGCTGCCTATTGACAAGATCTTCCCGTGTAGTTCTGGGGTGATTCCTCACCATTCTCATGATCATTGCAACTCCACGAGGTGAGATCTGGCACAGAGCCCCAATCTGAGGGAGATTGACAGTTGTTTGGCTGTTGTGGGGAGTTTGGAATCTGATTGATTGATTGCTTCTGTGGACAGTTTGTTACCTGTATAAAATAGTCAAATAAACCTAGGAGCCAGACATCTTTCTGATTGACAGGGGTCAAATACATACTCATAAATACTCATTAAGATGGAAATCAATGTATAACATTTTTGACATGCGTTTCTCTGGACTCTTTTGTTGTTATTCTGTCTCTCACAATAAACCTACCATTAAAATTATAGACTGATAATTTCTTTGTCAGTGGACAAACGTACAAAATCAGCAGGGGATCAAATAATCTTTTCCCCTCACGGTACTGTGCATAGACTATATGTTCTCTACTCTTTATGTAGACTATATGTTCTCTACTCTATGTACACTATGTGTTCTCTACTCTCTATGTAGACTATATGTTCTCTACTCTCTGTAGACTATGTGTTCTCTACTCTATGTAGACTATGTGTTCTCTACTCTCTATGTAGACTATATATTCTCTACTCTCTATGTAGACTATATGTTCTCTACTCTATGTAGACTATGTGTTCTCTACTCTCTATGTAGACTATATGTTCTCTACTCTCTATGTAGACTAGGAGACATTTACAAGTGACCAAACAGTGAAGATGGCAATGAGGTGTGTGGGCTCACCGAGGCAGGCGGCCGCCCCCACCATGGCGTAGAGGCCCGGTGTAACACAGTCGGCTCCAGGCCTGCACCAGTTCTTGAAGATTATCCAGTCGTGGTGGTGGTACGCCATCTGCTCCACGGCGATGCCAACGATGCGACCGGCGATGGCGCCCACCGCCATGCTAGGGATGAACAGCCCCGACGGGATCTGGACAAAAGTCAGGGCAAATTACGGAATAACCCGAATATAGATTTAGATATACAAATATTTATAATACAGAATGCAATATAAACAAAATCACAATTGAACATTCAATACATATTCATAAATTATAAACTGAACAATAAGAAAATTGCCACAAAAATGTTAATGAATTATTTTAATTTAAATAATACTATAATAATAATAATAATAATAATCATTAAAATAGCAGGGTTTTTTTTCTCCCGTGTCCTCTCATGAGGAAGATTCATAACTTAACTCAAATATTATTTGTAGAAATACGATAATCTTTCATTTTATTTTTTATTTTTTCTCCTCGATAAGGATCGTTAATGTAAGTAGCGGTTATTAGAATTAGAATTAGGTCTGGCTGACCTTCATGCCGAAGGTGAAGATGGTGATGACGATCTTGAAGACCAACGCCAGAGCCAGCTGCCACAGGGCGTTGTAGACCCCCGGCCCCGCCGGCCGGTCGGGGATGTCGTCCACGGGCCGGCTCATGTTGGGGTTGTTGACGTAGTCGCACAGCTGCGATGACTCCAGCGCCCCGCAGTCGTTGAACAGCTCCGAGATCAGCTCGCTGGTGCTGCGCCGCGTGTACGGGTTGGGGAACGCCAGCACGGCCGTGATGCCCGTGACGGCGATGACCTCCAGCACCGGGTACTTCCCCAGCTGGGTGGTCTTGCGGCGTCGGCACCAGGCGATGTTGGCGCGGATAAAGAGGGTGCCCCAGAGACCCCCGAACACCCCCAGGAGGATGAAGGGCACCAGCTCGGCCATGTACCAGGGCGTGTGGTACTCTACGTAGAACAGCACCAGCCGGCTGTTGCCGAACGGGTTGATGGAGCGCAGGGTGAAAGCTGCCACTAGGGCGGCGAAGAAGGACCGCCAGAGCGTCTTTAAAGGGAAGTAGTAGCTGACCTGGAGGAGGCCGCGTTAACGGAGTGTTAGCGTCCGTATTTCACCTTTTATTCAAACCACATATTCTTACAAGACGCGTCTAGCCTAGAGCAGCAGCGCACAGGCTGCATACACGTCTTAGGCCCCGATCACACAGAGGTGCGCCGCTAAATGCTTCGAAATAAAGACCCGCTCACGCAGAGATGGGCTGCCTGTGCCTAAGAGAACGGCTGCCTGGGCCAACTGTCACACTGAGGAACAGCGCGACTCCGCGCCTTGCGTGAAAAGCTGAGAATATTTTATTTTAACTTTTATGCGCGTTATAAAACACGTCAGTCCCATAGGAAAACAATGGTGTTGCTATTTGCTATTGTTCCAGGACAGCCTGGTTTTTCTCCCTTCAAGCTGAACATTCTGTTTCAGTTGGCTGTTTGTTTGTTGGTTCTAACTTGACTTGCTCTCTGACTGACAGTGTGAGGATAGGTGAGAGGTGTGTGGCTACAACAGATATTATGTCACACCTTGGGCCATATTTGGTGCACATTAAATGCACAGGAGCATAATATATTGACACATAAAAATAGAGATAATCAGATGTATTCATATGCCATCCATATTAAACATGGACAAAACAGCAGTGTTTACGCAACATTAGAGCGTATCTGCTAGAGCAGGGCTATTCAACTCCGGTCCCGGAGGGCCGCACCCTGCATGTTTTAGATCTCTCTCTGCTCCAACACACCTGATTCAAGGTTGTTAGAAGCCTGTTAATGACCCAATCATATGAATCAGATGTGTTGGAGCAGGGAGACATCTAAAACATGCAGGGTGGCGGCCCTCCAGGACCAGGGTTTAATAGCCCTGTGCTAGACCGCTGGGCACTGCCTACCTCTTCCAGACTGAACAGAACCCCTCCAATGGGAGCACCGAAGGCTACCGACACGCCAGCTGCCGCCGCTGCAGATAGCACCTGCCCAAGAACAACACACAGTGCCAGCTCATCACCATTATACTGATTAACACACAAAGATACACTGTTAAGGAGAAATTATCTTAAATAGTAAACATTTGAGGTAACATTTAGTCACTTGTGTGATGAATTTATGCATCTGTTTTAGCAGACATGATCTGGGGTGAAATCTAAATGTTCCAAAATGGCTGCTCGTCTCCTTCATTCACCTCGCGCCGTTTGCCCTCGTTCTTGCTGTACTTGGAGAAGATGCTGCAGAAAAGGTTGGCGCAGCAACAGGCCACGTGGACCAGGGGCCCCTCCTTGCCCAGGCTGAGGCCCGAGGAGACGACCAGCACCAAGGTTACCGTCTTGATCAGCAGGGTCCACTTGCCCAGGTAGCCACGGATGATAAAGCCACTCAGGATGGTCTTAATCTGCACAAAGCAGTAACACTCATCGTCATCTCACACACAATATGCATTGTTATTATTATTAATAATAATAATAATAGAAGAGTGTCTTAAGCTTTGTGATTATAAAGAACACGCCTCGATTTGTGCATTCGTACAAGGGAGAAAAAAAAAAAGGCTTTTAAACACTTTTTGTTTTGGTTGTTAACTCTTGAGAGTCCCACCTGCAACTGAGCAGGGGTGCGCTCTTCTCTACTCCCCGTACTAAAGCCTCCAGGCTCACACCATTCTCTGCAGCCGTGCAAATGTTTGCAGACTACTGCGTTTCAAACAGTAATAGCCAGGCATAGCGTATGCTGTTGTATTTATATTTTTTATGCCAAATTTAAATAGAAATGGCTCATAAACTGTAATTGGTTATTTTTCAACCAAGCTACTAGTAAATAGGAAATGATTCGATGTACGTGCGCTGCAGATGTAGCCAATAAAAAGATGAATTCCGCTACGGATATGCGTCGGGAGTTCAATGTAGCCTGGCCGCAACAGCAAACGGACGTAGAAATGCCTGGATCTTGTGGCACTTTACGGAGTTTCCCTTTAAGCGGAGACAACTTAAATGTAAAGGCGTGACAATCATTTCTTCCCAGAGAGCAACAGGGTCGCTTCTTAGCGCTCGTCGGCTCACCTCAGGAATCCCTGAGCCACAGGCATACGGGGCAAACACCCGCACCAAGGACACGGCCAAGAAAGAGAAGAGCAGCGCCCAGAGAATGTACAGGAAGTAGTTCAACACATAGGCCCCAGCTCCCTGAAAAGGAAACAAGCATTACAGGCACAAACACATTTAGGAACATTATCACATACTGCGAATGTCATATGGTATGGTTACATGTTACAAAGCACCAAAAAAAATGTGTTGTATTAATTATTTTATAAGTATTTATTAAATGAAGTAGTAGGGTTAGGTTATTACTGGTGTCTCACTTCCAAGTGTTGTTTCTTAAATATTACATTTTAATTACTGAGACTTTACTTTAAGTTTACTCCATGTTGTCATCAGCTCTAGCCACCTAAGCTTAAAAGTTAGTGTGTTCCCTATGAGACCAAATCTGACCCAGATCTGACCTCAGAGTGGCCGGTCATAAGCTCCGCCCACTTCTGCCACTGTGGACACTTGTCTCGGTCGTCGAAGGTGGTCTCGTTGGAGGTCCAGCAGCATTGCTCGTGGCTGTAATAGAAGGCTGTGAGACACACACCCTCTTTCAGGTCCGTCATCCAGTCCACAGCCAGGTCGATCACTCCAGCCAGGGTCCCTGTGGACCATTACACAGGCATAGACGCTGAGGTGATGCAATAGTCAAGACAGTTCATTCACCAAAGCGTTGTGCAGTTATGCAATACAAAATTTAATAAAACAAAAAACAATATGTAGAAACAGATAACACAGTAAAAAGGGTCCCTGAACTGACGGGAATGCCAAAGAATACAAATATGTTTTAAGATGAGATTTAAATGTCTCAGTGGTGGGGGCTGAGCTGGTTGAAATTGGAAGGTTATTCCACAGTCAAGGGCCACAACCCGATCGCCCTTTGTTTTCATAATCATCCTTGGTTTACCTGAGGATTGGGTGTCCTTATTCTTGTACTATGTTCAAGATAAAAGACACCAGACAGAGAAGGCTGCTTTCTTGGGATAGCTGCATCTCGGCCTACCTGAGAGAAGGCCGATCAGTAGCATTACCACCCAACCCGACCACGCATCCAGCAAGCTCTTTATCAGCTCCCAGAAAGACTCCTTACTCTTACTGGTGATCTGGGAAAACGAATACAGATAAACAAGACAACATTCTCTAAGATTTGTGTTTTTTTTTTTATTGACACGGGTCATATTTCACTCGTGAATGTGCATTGTCAAGGTTGTTGTCATGGCGGGGTCTTCCAGCACCTTCCTGTGACGATCTGTGTCTCTGGATTTCTCCCTCAGCCAGTCGATGGTGTGGAAGTCTTCATAGGTGCCCACATCTGGAAAGGGCTCGTCCAGGAAATCCATCAGGTTTCCTGCCCCGTTCATGTCTTCTGTAGGAGTGGTACCACTCACTCCTGTTGGACATGACAAGACCATCAACGCATTGAGTTATCCGTCCTTCCTTGGACAAATAAACTAGTCTTGCCTTTAAAATAACAATTTAAAAACAGGCAGAGACGAATAAAATGTAAATTTTTTGTCATGTTTTCATGCAATATCAACTCCGTTTAAATCGCCAACATATGGAGATAGAAATAGCAAAGTGTTAAGATCGTATACTAAAAGCAGTCAGAAACGTTACATGTAATTAGTGCAACCTGACACCCATTTAGCTCATATTTGATAGACACTAACATATAGACAGTACGTTTACGTACAGTAAACATACTGTAGTCAAACGTCAAAACATGTAAATACAATGACAGCATGTGTAGTGACATATTCGATTGTAATCCACGTGACGACATTAAACAGTGTTCACAACACACAACTGTATAGTGGTCCAATATGCTATTAGCTGGCCTGGCGTGTTGTGATGCTGACTGTACAGTGCGGTACCTTCTCCGGCCTCCATGATAAAATCCTTACTGCAGCCGACGGATAACAGATGTTTGTACAGCTGAACGTATTATTTATTTTCTCTCAGCATGCATTGACATATTAACTCATACTTCAATAGTAACGCTTGCAAATTGTACACCGAACACAAACGGCAGACGACCAGGCGTCAGATTTCTGCGTTCCCACAATGCGCCTGTTCCAGCTGTCACTTGCGTGATGACGTCACACGGATGCTGTGTGCTGCTGCGAGTTTGCGTGTCTTTCTCTCCAATCCAACTGCTGCGGTATTTTGACTGCAACAATTTACACAGCGGATTTATAAATATTACATTACACACATTGTAATGCCATTTAAAATATATTGCATATGTGTTGTTTTAAGAAATACATTTACTCACGATGTGTGAAAGTTCGCCATCTTGTGGTCAAAGGAGGAAGCACATCGATTACTCATGATCAGTACGTTTTTAATAATTGATTACATTCTTTATGGTTAATCAAATTCATTCACTTATTTTAATGAAAGCAGGAGTCAAATGCTATTACATTTGAATTCAACCTAATGAAAAGTTATGCATTTGGAGTCTGGTATGCATTTGCAAGACAAATTCATAGTTGTTACTAAGGTGACTTGCAATTTGCATTGATAACTGTTTCCACTAAGTAACCAGCCATGCGTGAAAATGTATAACCTTCCTTCTCATCTGCTTTGACTGTATTTGCATGACAACATCCAAGGGCCTGTGGTCCCTCTGAACCGGGAAGAAGGGGAGCCTTTCACACATGTAGAACATCCTGTCTGCGTTCAGACAACATCCCGTGTTGTCTGAACGCAGCACTATGCTGGCGAGACACCAGGCTGAATGCCACTCTTGTTTCATTACGCCCCCCCATCCCCTTCCCCTGGCCAGTGGCGAAGCAGCAGGCCGGGCAAACCCATCCCCCCC
>JAODTR010000012.1:605978-642432 GCA_025399935.1 Amblyopsis rosae | reverse complement strand
AATACACACACACAACATGTACATACACACCTACACACACAAAGAAGGACACATACACACACACACACACACACACGCACACACACACACAAACACACACACCCCATCAGAGAACAGCAGCGTAGCTCTCGGACTCAACCGGGCATTATGCGAGCGGACCTTCCTCCCGCATCCACGCGTCCGACGAGATTTCCCAGTACGGGAGGCGATGGGACGTTTCTCGCACGACGCCATGCCTCCGGCAAGGACGACCCCCTCTTAACCACCAGCGAGTCTCAGGGAAGGGGAGGAAGGAGTGCCACAGAGAGGCCAGGGATGGTGGAGGTGGTGGAGGACAGTGGCGGTGGTTGGTGGGCCAGGGCGCCGATGGACGCCAAGATCTGCGTCCTGGAACTGTCTGGGCTCCTGTTTTACACCGGCGCATGGCTGTGCACCGTGGTGACCACCATGATGTCCACCTGGCTCACGCTCTCCACGGAGCTCCTGCCCACCGAGAGCTACCAGCTGGGGCTGTGGGAGACCTGCGTGGTCCAGGGGAACGGTGGCATGACCGAGTGCCGGCCCTACGACAGTCTCCTGGGCCTGCCCCCGGAGATCAAGCTAGCCCGGGTGTTGATGTGCGCTGCCGTGGCAGCAGGCTCCCTGGGACTTTTCCTGGCCATACCGGGGATGTACGTCGTCAACGGTTGTGACGTTAGGCTGGAGGACCTCAAGGTCAAGAGGGTGCTGAAGGGGGTGGGTGGGGTGTTGTCCCTGGCAGCGGGGACCCTGGGGCTGGTGCCGGCGTCCTACGTCGCCCATCTGACCGTGGTGCGGTTCTTCGACCGGGCCCTGCCGGCCTTGGTGCCGCGCTGGGAGCTGGGCGACGCCCTCTTCTGCGGTTGGACGGCGACCGTCTTGCACCTGATCGCCGGCGGTCTCTTGTTGTCCTCGTGCGTGTGCGCGCAGCAGGACAACTGTGGCATCGCAGTACGCGTTCCTCTGGTCGGGGGGCGCAACACACATCCGCTCAGACCGGGGCCCGTGAGATCTCAGAGGTCCAGGTCTGAGTATGTTTGAGCGGGGGGAGCGAGAAGGGAAGACCCCCCTTGGACGGCATATACATCCCCTGTGTCAAAAGCATTCCTTTAAGCTTTTGCCACACTTAGCTAAATGTATATATGAGATATTATATATGATATATTGTTGCTGGAGTGTATGCATTACACGTCCGATGGTTATGTTCATTGTTTTGCCAATTACTGGAATGTGTTGTTGGACATTCATTGTACAGAACATTCCCCTTTTGGAGCCAAAGACAAGAATGGATCCAATACAGAGATTCAGCTGCTGCTGCGTAATTGGTGCTGTATGTGAGATAGTGTGCAATAATCAATAGTCAGACAATTAAATGAAATAGAAACGTGTGCTTGGAACAGTCTATGCAAATGTTTTCTTTTATTTTTATTCTTAATGATAGTCAGATTCTCTTCTGTCTGAAATAGTGTGTGTGTGTGTGTGTAATATGATTATCTAGCTCTCCAACAGTATGTTGTCATTAGTTAAAATGACATGTGAATTATCCATCCTTCCATAACAAGCTGCATCAATAATTATCGTTCAATTTCATTAAATATAATTGATAGAGATATTAAATGTTATGCATCTTTTATTAACTAGCCAATTTTGGAATAGTTTAATTGTAATTACTTCCAAAAGCAGAGTAACAATTAAACTGGAGATATGAATATACATTTATGAATTAATTAAAAACCGCTCCGTCCTCATATTATCTGATGTTGGCCATAAAGACCTTAATATTCTGCTATAACTTCATGAAGGATTAAAGAATTAACCATGTGAAGCGAAGCCTATGACCCTGACATTGATATAAAAGCTAATTGGTGTACAAGTTTGTAAAATGTTCCATGTTTATATCAAGTAGTGTCGAGTTACCCTTAAATAATTAAAATACTTAAGTGATAAACGTAAATGAACCAAATGACATAATATATAAAGATATACTGTAAATAAGATAAAAAGATGACATATTATATTCATATTTTGCATAATATTTCCTATCAATAATGTCCTAATAATTCCTGAAGTGTGATTCTAATATATCAGCATGTTAGAGCAATGAAAGCGCTAACAGATGTGCAATGAGTGGAGCCACTCTACATGACCTACTGTCACATCCAGACTGCACTATACTTCAATGACCTTCGACACTCATGCTCTGGGCGGTGGCTTTGGTCTACTAGTCCAGTCTACGCATATTCAACTGCTGGTAGTGTGGGTCAGACCTGTGTAAGAAAGGTGAATGTGTAACTCTTCAAGCTAAAGCTGTTTGTCAGCAAGGTCTTAAATGGTACGTTGTTCACCACACAGTACAGCTTAGTGGTGTTAAAATGTGTTTTGGCACATGCAGGTGAAGCCCTTGCCCGTATAAACAAACAGTTAAAAACACCAATAATACTTCAAATATGTTCTCTTCCACTCACAGGCCAACCTCATGTTCCCAATGTGAAAGCTGCCTTTGTTGGATGTGTACAATATGGTCATTATGGCTGGCCCTCCCACACTATGCTAGCTATCCATCCCAGTGCAGGAGCTGGCTCCACATCAGACGACCACAAGGAGACTCCAGCGGACGGTAAACAATGGTAGCCGCATGTGACTTCCACGTTCAGGAATATTCCAGCATTCTAACGGGAAAGTAAGCTATGTGGACACAAGGGTGTCCAGGGTCAGTGAGCGGCCTCTGGCTCAGTGCATGGCCTCGATACAGGGCGTAGACTCTGGAGTGGTTCAAACTGTTTATTTGAATGGCACACATCAAAAACGGCATTTGTCATTAAGACACAACTCCAGTTAAATCCATGGCCACCTAAGGTAAGTCTAAGGTAAGTGGCATGCACTGTACATACTGTAAGTAGTAACTTATCCATACACACATCCATACAATTAAGTCATTAAGACATTTAAATAACATTATTAAAATATGTTATAACATGAGGTGTGACCACCTATTTTCAATGACATAACTTTACAGCCTCTCATTTACAAAGTTTACAAGTGCAAAGCTGGTTTTCAGACTCTTGTGAAAAAGGCTCCTTTGTTCCTGTCCTGGCACCATGCCAGAAGGAGAAGCACAACTGGTCCTTTCCCAGGCTAACAACACCTTGTGACGCTAATGTGCATACGTTGTAGTATGTAGGCCTACAGCCAATTGCACAAATGCACCCACATGTACAGGCACACGCACATAAAGAGTTGCCAACGGCGGTGACTACCAGATTCCTTGAGCTAAACAAAGATGATAGAAGAAGACCGTTTATGTTACTCAGGGGATCCGATTATAGTAGGACATCATTTCAAATTTGTATTGACGTTAACGATTAACGTTAACGTCATTTAATCAGTTACGTCCCAACCCTGTAATCATGTAATCAGTTACTTCCCAACCCTGATATCACATATATGGTGACAATTGACTTAATTGTTTGTATATCTCTGATGTTAATGTTAAAACCTGCCTGGTAGGCCTATATCCCTGACACTGGGACAAGTAATCCATAATCTCAGAAGAATGTCCTGCTGCCTTCAAAGCCTCTGAGTCCACCGATGTTGAGAATTCACATCCGTCTGAAGAGCAGGATTGTCTATACCCTTGAGCCCCATCAAGGCCCCACCGTTGTGACTCCAACAGGCCACAACAGATGGCTGTGCCACGTCCAGTTGTCCTACACCTCTGGTAGAGGACTGCGACCTGCCTTCAGACCTCACGGGCAGCCTGTACCTTAAGAAAGTCACCCCGGAGACAGACATCAGGACGGCGGCTATCATCCCTGTGAATATACCCGCTCCTATGCTCTGCGACGCTGGGGCCATGGGCATGTGGAACTCTGGGGGAAAAGAGATGGTCTTATTGATCGCCACCGAGCTCACGTTCCACACCAGAGGTGTGAGTGACATAACAGCGGCCGACAGACAGAGGGTGCCAGCGGCGACGAACGGCGAACGTGTCGGGGCGATCTGATCCAAGCCGAAATAGACGTTCCTCAGGGCGTAGACTGCACCGGCATTCCCGCAGAATCCCGCCAGCAGGGACAGAAACATCAGGACCTGGGCTGCCGCGATCTCGATCGGGGTGAAAGCGTCCATCAGCCCGATCCCCTGGCAGAACATGACCTTCAAGCCGGGGCTGACCAGAGTGTGGCTGTGGAAGCAGACCTTCCAGATGCCCACCCAAGCGACGCCGGAGCTGACTGCGGCGGTGGCATCCTCGGACACGTGCCAGACCCGCCACTGGACCAGACCCAGGGTCACGCCGGTGAGCGCCCAGCCACAACAGCTCAGCCACAAGGCCAGAAGCTGGGCGTGGGCGGTGTGGACCAGGTAGCTCATGGCAACGGCTCCACGTTAGTTGAAGACGTCAAGCAGAGGACAAGTTCATTGTTCACGCCATTGTTCTGAGACACGCGGGAAGATGAGTCATTGGTTGTTGCGCTTCACTTCGGGTAACCCTCCTGGTTTCTTAAACACTCCTAACGAACCTGGCTTCTTCCTTGAACACAATAGACAAAATGTGTTGGGAAATGGATGGGAAAGAAGCAAAGGTTTCAGTTGTTTGTATACAAGACAAAGGTGGACAGTGAAGTAGAATTCCAGTCAAGTTACAGTTTGGCTATTATGTTATACATCATTGTTGATTGTTGATCTTCCTCTAAACAGGTTACATCTCTAAGCGTATTGTGTAGACCCCTTTTCCCCAATAAATACATGGTTGCTTTATCATAGACCTGCACATTATGCAAGGCTGTCTGTGAAAATGGTTATTGTGTTGTTTTGTTACAAAAAGATAATTATTTTACAAAGCATACCTGAGCAGTAGCAGCGTTGTGTCCATGCACGTTGTCTGTATCAAAAAATGAAAACCTTGAAACACTTCCTCGTCTCACGGGTTAAATACAATTTTCATCACTTCTTAACTGGTAAATCATTGACTGTCTTACAGGAAGGCAAAGCAGGCCTTTGTTCACCAGTATTTTCCAGTGAGTGAACTATGCCCTCCAATTTATTGTTTTCCAAAAGGCTGTGTGCGAAGAATTCATATATGATATACTATAAATACATGAATTTGTGGTACTGATTTAATGCCAAATCGCATACATGCACTCTACACTTATAGGAGATGAAATTGGCTACATTACACAGTGCCACAAATATTCAGTTCTTACTGGTTAAGCATATCATTTCTGCTGTAAAGATGTTGGGCATGTTGACATGTTTTGGAAAATATGACTTCATAGGCTACCTTAAAATGAAAACATAGCAAACCAATAAAACATTGTATGTGGTGTTATGATCTAAATGAAGATGTGCTTACTGTATTGTACAAAGTGTTTCGCATTTTGAAGTTAACTTATTGTTGTGGTTGGCTACAGTACATTAGTTTTCAGTGTAACTAAACTGGGCAATTTCCTAATTTAGCACACCAAATATGTTGTTTGGCTGTAACCACCTCCTGCACACTGAGGCCTCACTGCAGCAACAACTGTACCATCTCATCTTGGCTACCATTGCATACATGTGACCCAACATGTGATCATGTCCTACCAGAACCTTCCCTTCTTTCTCTTTCTCTGCTCGGCCCTCTTGTCAGATGTTCTAGTTCTAGTACCTGTAAATAATAAGGCGAGTTACTGTTTTGTTGTTGAAAGGTCAAAGGTCTTGGACAATTGGATATGTTTTCATAGAACTAAATATTAGCAAATATGAACGCATACCGTTTATCTCACGTATCCCGGAAAAACATACAATTAATTAGTATAGAGAAATATCAAAGTACAATTAAAGCCAAAAACACATCATGAAATCAGAACACTCATCTTAATAATTTATTGTGTTCCAGCTGTTGTACAGATGAAGTAAGACATGTAGTGGTATTGAGGTACAAATACCAACACAGCAGTGGCAGACTATAGGCAATATGCAGTCTTTAGACAGAGGACAAACCCTAATAAACAGGGCAAGCCAGAAAATAAAGTGCCAAAATATTCAATATAATATTAAATAACCTCATTTGGATATAGCCGTTCAACCATGATAACCTGCTTGATGAGAAACACCGTATTATGAATCAGAAACCTCTGAAACAGCAAATGTTTTAATTCAGATAGCCTTTTGTTTTACTGAAGTGCTCTGGGAAAATGCAGTGAAATGATACCGGCCAGTTTATATTTGATTTGAAGTAAAATAAATATCAAGATAAAAAGTGTTTCCTGTGGCTGTAATATTGACATATTTCATTAGGAGCAGAAAAGAAATAACATTATAGACTGCCGGAATTCAGCACTGTCATATAAGAATGCCTTTAAGTTGTCAGAATAATTTTCACTGAAATACTCCACTTTACTCTAACATTATTTAAAAGTATTCCCACTAATACTTACCAAAATTAAATTTTCATTGAGTCCAATATTTTTATTATGAAACTACCAAGAATTAGAATTATTTTCATTAGAATGAAAATGTATTTTATAAAATAAAACCAAAAGAAAAACACACACAAATAAACCAGAAATAAAATTAAATAACTGGAAAAGCACTCCCACATTCATACACAAGAATCCACAAGTCTACAATAAATTATAAAAAAGATAAATAAATTCTAAACATGCACTATAATAATTGAAATGATAAAGGTAAGCAAAAATATTTCACATGGCCAAGGTCAAGAAAACCTATAGTTTGAAGAAAATCTACTTTATGTAAGTAGAAATAATAAATACAGCAAATGTTTATGTAACTATATTAACTCTAAATTAGCTAACTCTAAACGAATGCAGATGTGTGTAGAAAATGCCCTTTAGTGCCCTTGAGCCAGCCACTAAATCCCTACACACTTCTTGTCAACAAGCTACTTAAACGCTAATACCGGTATGTGTGTTGTAGCAGTGTATCGTTTTCTTGACAGATGCTATGCTTCAAACTGGGGGTCCGGAAACATTTTAAATAGAAAATAAATAACAGCGATTCACCATGAGCCCTTCTTTTAGATGCTTCTCCGTTTATAACTACCGGTATACTATATTATATAGCTCATTCGGATTCATATCAATAAAGTACTTTCACATAATAGCATTGGCCATTCACCACTGTTAAGCAATGGTTTAAACATTCGTTGCGTTCGCCTAATTGAATTGGATGCGCTCAATATAGACTAAATAATATTTATTATAAAAATACAAATTATGTCTATTGTTTGATACCGTATATGTTTTTAATACTGAGATATATATATATATATATATATATATATATGTTATTGTTTTTATATATATGTTTTTCTCTTTATGAAATAGGCAGGAATGTCAAAAGTTTAAATTTGATCTCAATTACCTTGAGATCCATTTTGGGGAAAGTAGGCAACAGTTTATCTGTTTGAGAATTGAGGCAATTCAATTATGATTTACAGAACTACTTGAGCCTACCAATGTTCTACTGAACACAACAATGCATGGTGCGACTGTAACATTAGCTGTGTCATTCTAAGTTCCAGCGTCACTAGCTTGACTTGCTAGCAGCATCACCGTTAGCAGCGCGAGCACTGGAGCTCGGCCCTCTGCTCGGCCGGAAGACTGTCCACCAGGCACTTGAGCTGCTCCTCGCCCAGTTTGACCTTGTCCTCCAGCTTGCGCTGCTCGATGATGAGGGCCGACTTCATCTTGACGAAGTGGCGGTAGTCGTCCAGGCTTTCCTCCTCCAGGTGCGTCTGCATGACGGCCGAGACCAGCCGCTCCCGCCGGTCCAGGTTCTCCTTCAGCTCCTTGGCGTCTTCGTGCTGCCGCATGAGCAGCTTACGCTTCTCCGTCAACGTGCGCTGTGTGGGGAGAGGGTGAGGGGGGGTGAGGTGGAGGGTGGCGGGAGGTCAAGCCCCGATAAACAGGCCCATCTGTAAAGTATTTTGGTTTTTAACGAATAACTCCAAATTGATTAGGAATTCAATTGGAGGTATATGAGAATTCACTTGTGCCCTGTGGGCAGTTAGAAAGAGCTCATCAAGAGCTTTAATTTGATATTTAATTTGATATCTCCGTTTCACCCAAAGTGTCACTTACGCCCCTCTGGTTCTCACCCCTCGATAACGACATTGACAATAGACTACATGTATGTGATAGTTAACAGGTGAATGAGGACAACAACTTTATTTTCCCAGCTAGTCTGAATTAAAGGGACACTCCTCGATCTGTGGCTGGAAATACCCTTGTGGTTGAAACCAGCATTACAATTAAACGCATGCCCCGTGTGGTGTGCATCCCGCTCTACTCCTCCCCCTACACAGCTGTGTCTCAATAACAATAACACAAAAACACTATCATGGAGTGTGCCTTTAAAGCCCTAAGCACCACAGTTATTGTTAATGAATGATTTCCAAACAAGGTGACCCGACTACCTTCTCCTCCGGCGGGGCCTCGTCCTCCAGGCCGTTGAGGGCGTTGTCCACACGGGCCAGCCGGCCCGACAGCGACAGCAGCAGGCTGACCACCTTGTCAAGGTCGCCCACGAACATGCGGAACTTGTCCAGCTGGTTGGGCCGGCACCGGCGTTGCACCGTGGCCTCCACCTGGCGCCCCAGGGCCTCGTTGGCCTCCACGTCCTCCTGCAGGCTCTGACGCGCCTCCCGCAGCACCTCCAGCTTCCGCGCCAGGCTGCAGATCAGCTGGCGCTGCGGTTAGCGGTTAGCGTTAGCATGCGCAGGCTAAAGACACAGGTGCCCGCGCTCTCCCAATGGAATTACAGTAACTATTTATTATTCCCTGTCCTGTTGTTTTGCTCATATAGTGTTATCTATTAACATAATGCAAGAAGTCATGCATTTTATATAATTAATACATGCAGTCGCATTGGACTCAGATATTTAGGTCCCCCTGCTGGCTACAAGTGTTACTTCAATCTAAACTGTGAATATAGGAGAAAATCTCAAATATTTATATTAAATATATTTATTTAATACATTATTATTATAAATAATTTAATGTATTGTTCGTGGGCACTTTCTCTTTTTAAAGAAAAAAAAATCCTTCTAGTTTCCTTAATGTTTCTATAAATAAACATATTTCATGTTATAGAGCGACGTTGTGTGTTCTGGTACCTTCTTGCCAGCCAGGTCGACGTCCAGCTCGTCCTCAGAGTCCTGCTCCTCCAGCTGCTCCTGCATGTCCTTCATCTTGATGAGGAGCTCCGCCTTGGGAGCGGAGGTGCTGTAGTAGGAGGAGCTGGGCACCAAGGAGGCCGACGCAGACACACCCTCGTCCTCGCTCCTGAGACACGCACACACACACACACGCATTAGCAGTTGGCATATTATTATTATAATTCTCTTCGATTGTAAGGTGACAATTTGTAAAGTGACAGACCATGTCTCAATGTAGAACTACAACATATTAAATGTGGTAAATGCATTGAAGAGAAGGACAAAATTATAGATATTGTTTAGTTTATTTATAAATTGTGCCTCATCTAATCTCAAACTCAAAGTGTAGCCATGAATCCATTTCAACAGACTAGAGATGGTTGACTGGGCTGCCTTGGAGTAATGCAACGTTTGACCACCAGGTGGTAGGCTTTGCAAAAGCTGAACACGGTCTCTTGGTACAATATCACTCAATAACCTTTAGGGAGAGTATTAGGTGTAAAGAGTGTTCTGTCCCAAAACATTGGAGATCCAGGCAGTCAATGGGTAGAGCAAAGGGATTAAATGAACCCTTCTTATATTTAGTAGTAACACAAGACCTAATAGCAGCACCATGTTGAAGTCCCCACCTTTCTTCTGCAGTTCCGGGCGAGGCACAGGGCTGCCTGAGGCCAGAGGGGGCCCTCCGACGCTGCTGGGCCCCCTCCATCACCTGCTCCCCCTGGGGGAACAGTCCCTCCATCAGGTCCATGGTGGTCTTCATGCCTCTCTGGTCCAGGATGTCAGCCAGGGACTTGTCTCTGCCCATGATGTCCCTGGCCAGCTCCTCTCTCTTGGCGTCCTCCTCCGAGCTCCGCGAGGACGCCTCGGCCACGCCCCGGGCCCCTGGTGACGACAGACCCTGGGCGCTGTAGGCGCTGAACGGGGAGGGGGCGGAGGGGAGCCCTGCGCCGGTGCCCGGCCCCAGGAGCAGGGAGGGGGGCTCGGGTGGCTGGGGTGGCTCGGGGACCTCGGGGGCCTGGGGGTTGTGAGCCAGGCCGGAGCGGCCCTCGCGCTCCGAGCTGCTCTCAGCGTGCACGATCCTCACCAGGACCCTCCTCGCTTGGCTGTGGACGCCCGCGGCTTCCCTGGGTACCTCTTTTGGTCTGGGAAGGTTCAAATGGAATCATACATTGACACGATTTTGTTCTGTTTTCATTGGTTTTCAAACAATATTTAAAATAATATACAATGTTTTGGAATAGAACTGTCTTTTATACCTTCAAACACTTGATAAATGCAGCTAAATGCCATTGTATTTTATTCATAACAATATGAAGTAGATTTGAACACATTTTCCACAACTGTACCAATGCAGGGTAACCAGCTTCAGCTGGTGCGTTCTGTACACAGCCGCTCTAATTAAAAGGATGGACTTCGAACGCGATGGAAAGTCAGATTCACAGTGGACATGTGGCTTCAATTTAATTAACACCCATATCTTTCATGCAGCAATGCATACACAGTTCAACGGATACATGTGAGTCAGAGGAAGCAACGCAATTTAAACTAGTCTCACTCAACAAAAATGTAGCCTACCTTCCGACTCTATCTTACAATTTCTCTGTTCTCAATTGTGGTCATTTACACACAAAAAAATAAATAAAATAAAAACATAACTATTCTGGTGTGCTTACTAATAATACCGGAAAACAAAACTAAGCCTCTTTAACTGTCACAGGAGCCTCTGTAAGAGCGTTACCTCACACCAGCTCACCAGGCAGCTAGAAGAGAGAAAGTGAAAGCGTTCAGCCAAGCTGCTTACCTTGCTGGGTGGTGCGACACAGCCGGTGGCTTATCCGTTAGCCTCTGGGGGGCGAACTGCGGAGACGGGGGCCGTGCTCGGTCCGCAGAGGGTTGGGACCGGGCGAGCGTCTTGGGGGACGAGGGTTGCGGCCGTTCTGTGGCCATCGCCTGCCTGCTAGCCTCTGCTGCTAAGAGCTCTGCACCGGGGCGCGTTCCGCCCGGAGAAGCGCCACACCTCTGGGCTGGCGCGACGTTCCCGGGGCCGGTGCCAGACGAAGGCTGGAGCGACGCCGGCCCTGCCTGGGCGCTGGGGTCAAATTCCTGGGTGCAGGATGTGGTTTGGTGGCCTACATGGGACCAGGGCGGTGGCGGGAGGCCCTCGGTCTGGCCTGCCTGGGCTGGGTGCTGCCAACCAGAGCTCGGCCTGTGGCTTGGAGGGCCCGAGGGGATCGTGGCGTGGGAGGCGGCGGCAGACGTGGCCGTCCTGTGGTCGGAGGGGACCGTGCGGTCGCTGCTAGCCAGAGAATGTGCTGCCTGGCCTGGCTGGTAGAGCCTCTCGAGTTGCTCTCTGGAAGACCACATGTAGACGACAATGTTTAGCGTGTAGCTAACGCTACTGCCTCATAATGACATATACAACAGGTCAAGCCAGACCAGAAGCTTCAGTGTGACATCAAACTGTTCATTACGAATCTAGGACAATTTTACCAGACAAAAACAAAAACAGAATAAATGTAAACCAATAATAAACTGTACGCTCTAAGAGGGAACTTCTTATATACCAACAAACAAGTTAAAACATGTAATTAACCAAACGATGGCAATAATAAATTATCAAATTCGGACCCATTAACCTTACTAATTTGGAATTCTAATTCCACAATAACGATGTTCAGACATTGGGTTATATATGATATATCACTGTCCATTATCGTGGCAGGCTAAAAGCCTTGGGACAGTGTTATCCCACGAGGGAACCTGAGATGACGGTCATATAAGGAGACGTGTTGCATTACACACGAGCCAGGGATGGCGTCAGGTCAGGGCGTAGCCAATCCCTGTTTTGGCATCCACCTTCTGAGAAGAACAACCAGGGGTGGGAAACGCTGTCGACAGACCACAGACAGTCGACAGACCACAGACACAGTGGGTGGTAAATGCTCAAATTCAATAAGCGCTTTATACGTGTTTACTGGTTATTATGTACACAGCGCACTGTCCAATATAGTGTGAACAACTGGAGGGAGAGGTGTAGAGAACAAAGCAAAACATATGAGAGTTGTAGGAAGGGGATAAACAAATACAGAAGTATAGAGAAAAAACATTAATAAAAATAGTTAAAAGGAATCTGATTAAAAAATAAATAAAAGAAAAATTAAAACAGTTGCATAAAGGAATACAATAAATATACATGACAGTATAATGAAATTACATACGTTAATAAAAATGATTAAAGGAAATTAAAACCTTATAATTTTTGTTGCTATGTCAGAACGTCAGCACCATGCGTATAGCGGCATGCTAATCTGGTAGGAAGTGCATATTCCAATAGCAGTTTAGTTATCAGTACATGTCTTTTATGGGTGGTTATATCCCCTTATACCCACTAACCTCAGTGTAGGAATTACCAAGACTCCCTCGTATGCATACGAGGGTGCTGTATATCCCCATGGGTGTGTCCCCAGGGTAAACACTGTTTAAATAAAAAATTGGCAAATTAATGTTCAAGGTGTTTGTGTTGAATTTGAAATGTGAACGTTTTGTGTAAACAAATTATTATTTTTAAACTGTTACCCTTCGTCCAGCATCCATCTGTGTTCGTTGAGAACTACCTCCTCAGACCGTTTGCGTGTGTTCTGTTCACAATTTTTCGCGGCAAGCTCAAAGCAAAAGGAAAACTGTTTGAAAATGTTCGCCACTGTTCGCTGAATTTGAATGCACTTTGACCAAAACATATGTACCATTCCAAGGCTGTAAGACTGTATTGCTAATGTAGGATTAACACTACACCAGTCTCCACTGTTAATAAGGATGCTAGGCTTGCATACCAACATCAAATCACAGCGCACCTGAACTGAAAAATGTAAAACACCAATCAACGTACACGATGTACGTTGTATATTATTTTATATGGGTGTATATACGGTATATTGTACACGCACACCCATATAATAATAGCTAACTATTTTTAACATTTCTATTTAGCTGGCATTTATACTGTATGATGAGAAAGCAAACATTCACTGATATTAATTTATGTTATGTTACACTCCGCAAATTCATTATACTTGCAAAATGTGTGTATTTCTAAATAGAGTTTTTCTATGCTCCTGTGACGGAGATCGCCCATCCCCCTGAGAGTGAGGATTAACACCGCACAGCTACCTGCTGGCCACCGTTACACTCACTCCCCTAAACCTCACTCTCATCCGGGTCACGGCACCAGTGTGACGGAGATCGTCCCTCCCCCTCGGGGAATCGAACCCTGATCTCCCACGCAGAGAGCGGACGCTCCTACAAGGCAGGCCAAAAACCCATTGGCCCTGGCCTGCGTCGCCAGAGCGTCCTATGAGGTGTCGGAGAGTGAGGATTAACACCGCACAGCTACCTGCTGGCCACCGTTACACTCCCAACTGTACACAAAGGTGTGAGGGACTGTAGGGCAAGCGGGAAAGTAGTGTAAACCTTTACTGCTGCAGGAGAAGAGTGCCTGTATTCAAAATGTCTGTTTTTCTGAAAACAAATCCAGAAGTGCATCTTAAAGCAGGCACGGGTTGCTGTGGGGGAAAAGGGGGTGGGGTGCTCATGAGCTAAGGCTTTGTCTCACCTGCTCTGTTGTTGATATCTCTGATCCATGGAGGGGTTATTGACAGGGCCTCTCAATGGCACAGGAATATTCTGGAATAAAAGGCATCGATCCAAGGAATCGGCTATTGTAAAATCATTCCATACTCACAACAGCTCAACAAGTGGTATATAGGACCATAGAAGCCAGTCTCACCACTGCGTAGAAGTCTGCCGAAGGAGAGGATCTCGAGCGCTCGTGTACACAGACGTTTTTGTCTCTGACGTCCGTGTCCACGATGTTCTCCGCCGAGCGGTACCTCCCGGCTGCCTTAGCGTCCGACCCTTTCCTCTGCATGCTCCATGTGGCCTGGTACTCGGCGAAGGTCCCCAGCCTCTCCTGCTCCAGCAGGGCCTGTGTTTGCCCGGGGCTGGGGGACCTGGAGCCCGGACTGGGGTGGTTTTCCCGAGGTTCTCCGCACATCGTCCCTCCTCTCCAGCTGGTCGGAACGGTCTCGGTCGGGGGTCTGGAGGCGGTCGACGTGTTCTCGAACAGCCTCCTGCGTTCGCAGGGCGACCCAGCTTTCGCCTCTCCTCCGACGCCCACCTGGTTCATCTTGTCTGGCTCCGAGAAGGAGCGCACCCTCTTGGCCAGCGGGAAGCGCTTACGAGCTCCGATGCGGGACAGATGGTGGTGGTGGTGGTGGTGGTGATTGCTGTTGTTGGTGATGGTGCCGGGTTTGCCCGCCGGAACCTCCCCAGCGGGCGGCTCCAGGTCTCGTCTCTGGAAGGAGGTGGCCTGGAGCACCCTGGCCTGAGCCTCCTTCAGGTGGTCCTTGTAGGTGTTGGAGAAGGAGCCGGCGGAGGCGGCCTCCGGGTCGTCGCCCTCTTCTCGGTGGGTCAGCGTCGCCGCGCTGCGGCTCTTCTGGAGCTGGGCGCGCTTCTCCTGGATCTCGTTGCGCAGGGCGGTGGAGTAGCGGTCGCTCCGCCGGCCCGCTTTCCCGCTGGCCGGCGCCGCCACGGAGGAGATGCTGCTGTTGCCGTGGCTGCCGGCCTCTTTCTTCCAGCTCTCCTGCGTCAGGGAGTGGAGCAAGGGGGTCTTTAAGGGGGATATTCTGTCGTCTTCTTGAGGCAACCATGGGACGCTGCTCCTTGGGGCTTTGAGCTTTTGGTCGTTGTGGTTCGTCTGACTCAGGTGGGTTTTGGTTTCGCTGTCGTTCCGATGCCCCTCACTTCGTTTCAGGGTCTCCGAGGACAGTTCATCCCCAAGGTATTCACCTTGCTGGGAATGGCCATTGCTCTCAATATGATGCGTTTTGGACTGGGGAAGAGAGTACTTCTTGTTGCTGCTCTTCAAGGAGCTAAAGGAGCTTCGGCCATTGCCGTTTGCCCGGCGGGAGGGGTCTGTATCCTCCATTAAACTCGCTGTCTTCCGCGTCCTGACTTGGGGCTCAGCAACCTGCCCGGGCAGCCTAGTCTTTCTAGTCCCGCTCTCCAGGGTCTGGCTGGAAGTCATCGCGGGCCCTGTAGCGGCCTTCTTCTGACGGGAAGCGTCGGCTGGGATGTCCTGAAGGCTGCGGTAGTAGCTTCCCATGGTCTGAGGCGTCCGTGGAGGAACCAGCCTGGTTTGCGCGTAGAAGGGGCTTTCGTCGCTACACTGCCTCTGGTGGTTGGGAGGGTACTGGGCTTGGCTTTGTCTCACGTCGGTGCTGGACAGAGAGAAGAGCTTGCTGGGATAGAGGCGGTTGTGGTTGTGGTCGGCGGCGGGGTGCAGGAAGTCTTTGGTGGGATTCAGGCCACGCCTGGATTCCGCAACTTTCTGGTGGTGGCTTGTGATGGGGAGGTTGGATTTGACGGTTTTCAGGACGACGGATTCATTCACCCTGTCCCCCCCTCGACATTGACTTACTGTTTGACCTCCTTCAGAACAAGGGAACACCTTGGAAATGGCAAAGGTGTCGTCGCGTAGAGAAGGACGCGACTTGGTGAGGTTAGTCTCCGGTTCGTGCCACAGGCTGGGCCTAATGGAGGAGATGGAGGATGAGGAGACCCGTGGAGTCGTATGCTCCCGAGCTCTGGCCCTCTCCCAGCATCGGCTGCCAGGCGGGGGCTGCAGGTACCTGAGGCGCTCCCCCGGCCTGGAGCTCTCGCTTTGCAGGCCCTTGAAGAAAATGTTCTCCATGGCGGTGCTCTTACACGTGGACACTAGGGGGCGACGGTCGCAAAGCGGGCTGGAGCCGCCGGAGAGACAGCTCAGCTCTCTTATGGTGACCACCCCGCAGTGCTGCTCGGGGCTGCCGGTGTATTTACCAGCAGGGGAAAGGCGTCCTGGGTTGTACGGGTGAGGGAGACGCTCAAATCTCTCCATGTCGTCGACTGAACTCTGGTCTCCTTGGGTAGAAGATTCTTTCGACCTGGGGAAACACGGATAATGGCGTTAGATTCAGAATAAATGTGGTATTCTCATTTAAACCTATTGTTAGGCGTTGGCAATCTATGAATATGTTTTACCATTGTGGCAGAATATGGGTTAAAGGTGGAGTCAGCGACTGTAAACTACACTTTTTGTCAAATTAAGTGAATATCTCCTATGGCTGTCCTTTCTGTGGTTATGCAGGAGAAAAAAAATTACCCGGTATTTCTACACAGCCCTGGCTCTGTAAATGGAAACATAAAGTGGTGCAGTGTGCACCACACAACATTATCCCAGTCTTGGCAAATGTGTGAGCTTCTGAGGGAGCGTCATATGTTCAAATACCAACTGACTATAAAAGCTAGTCATCTTATTTTGAAGATGCTATTTTAGCCACGACATTTAAAAGTGTCTCCACGGCTAATTAGACTAATTGGACAGTGGTGTGACACCAGGGAAGACCCCTGGACAGTGAGGTTCCACAGCTCACCTTGGGATATGTTTTGGGGTGGTTTCTCTACGCCAAGACTCCGACTCCTCCTCAGTCAGCTTGGACATGTGCCAGGAATGGGGACGTAAGGCCGGGTCATCCTGCCTATAGAGGAAAGGTAAGTATGTGTTACACAATAGTCAGTCAGAAGAACATTTGGTCATTTAATAAATATGCTAAACATTTATAATCATGGACTTGTATAATCATGGACTTGTTATCAACTTCTAGAAACATAAAAAAGAATGTTCAAATTAGAACTAAATTTCACCAGCTAATAGAAACATTATAATAATAATAGAAGAAGGTGCATATTAAAAGGTCAGAAAAAAGCAAAACATACATTAGTACGAAATCACATGTATTTATTCTAAAAAAACATATTTATCATTTCATTACATTAAATCCATTCAAAACAATCCTTTATTTACTCTAAATAAACACCTACCCCTTGAAGTGGTTCTTCCTGGTAAGCATGCCACACAGAAAGATTATTTATTAATATTTAATTTAACATGGGTTCACCTATGAAATAATGAAAATGGCCACATTGTCATGCTGTACATCTACAAATGATTATTGTAGATGTAGATGGATTATTCAATGTTTTGGGGATATAACTTTCTATCACGTCAAAAACACAAATTGAATTTAAGACTTCATATTGAGATATAACACGCATACAAATGTGAATAATTACAAACTCATATTCTTAACTATATTAGTTAATGACCAAGTTTGCACAAGGAGAGCACCAGAAAAACACAATATGGAGGAAAGCATAGCATGATGAAAAGGGAAGCACTTTAAATTACAAAATCTCTCAATTTCCATTTTGTAAAACAAAGTATTTTACAAGAAAGACCAAGACATGTGGTCACACAAAAGCACGGTGGATTACACAAAACAAAAGACACACAACTTGACTGACTCTAAAACCGTACACAACAAACAGGCTGTATTGTGGTTATAGCTCTGCAATGACTAGCAATGCTCAGAAGGCTACCTATCCATGCTACCTCATAGAGCTCCGCAAGATCTTGGCGATAAAGTTCCTCGCCACGCGCACTTCACTCTCTGACGGCACAGTTTGAGCTGACACGACATCTATCATTTTTACCTTCCGGGCTCATAGATGAGGAAGAAAAGTAAATATTATCATACATACATACAGCAGATCAAGTACTGAACAAATATACAAATGCAAATTCTCTCTTTCATGTTTTATTTACAAAATTCCACTCTAAAATGTGCAGCTTTGTCTTGAAAATGTGCATTCTTGTGAATATTCCTGCAAAACGTATGAGATCTGATCTGTGGCATTGTGTTGTGTGAACTGCACATTTTAGAGTGGCCTTTTATTGTAACCCGTCCCTGGCACAACTGTGATAATCATGATACTCATCATGATAATCATTGAAACACCACACCTGTCTGGTGGATGGATTATCCTGGCGAAGGCGAAGTGTTCGCTAACACACTTGTCTTAATAGTCTTATTTCAACTCATGAAAAATGTGAGGGAAAAACAAAAGTGTTCAGTGTATAATCCAAAGTGACCGGAGAAAATAAACGATTTTAACCAAAACCAAGGAGGACACTGAGCCAATAACATCACTGCGGAACAGAATCCTGCTTGGGGTTAGGATTAGCACAAATACGGTACATATCAGACCAGGTGTATATTAGAAATTCCTTCCTTTACTAAAACCTAATGCACAGGGATTAAAGACACGGGACGTATTGCGTTAAACATGTGCACACATACAGTCTCCTCAACATATTGCAGGTGGAGCTTAGCTTCTTAGCGGGCTTCCATTACAGACACACGTCGGAATGTCTCCTTCAAAGCAGTTAATTGTCTGACTGGGAAGTTTCTACTTATACATTTTAGAACAAAAATGAAAATGTACTGTATCGGAAAACATTTGCATGCAAGATCATTTTTACAGTGATTAAAATAAGTAGAGGTGACGATCAAATATACGCTATATACACAAAACAATATAACTATTATTCCAGGAAACAAATGTTTCCTGAACATTACATTTCATAAACACACAAAAACTGCTCGCAATTGTATTAGTACATCGATATAGTGTATTGACATGTTAACGATTACATAAATTGTCAATACTCCGTTTTAATTTCAAAATATTACATGGGAAAAAAAATCCTTGTACTTATTAATGAATGTAAGAAAAGTCAAGCATGTCAACTACATAGCGCATACATTTAGTTAGGGGATCCAATGTGGCTTTTATCTCTGCAAGAATAACACAGACACTCTTTCTGGAAGCTTAGCCCTGCCGACCCATAATGGAGACACCGCATTCCTTAGCAGAAGGAATGCCATGAGGTATGTTCTCCTTATCGTACCCTCAACTCAAAGTCAGACATCTATGTTGGCCATCTCCCAGAAGTCAGACCTTGACAAAGGGGAAAGGATTACTCGAGAGAAAGAGCTTCTAAGATGCCATGAAAACGTGTGGGTTCATTACATTGGTTCATCAATGTAATGAACCCACACATTTTGAAGTCTAATGTTTCTACTAGTACTACTCTAGGGCAGTAGACAGCTGAGGTTTAAAAGGCTATGAGACTTATACATGTTAACAAAATGACATACATCAACATAATCAGTTGTAATTTCAAAGCATTAAAGATATGCGTTATACCAAATCCTGTTGTTCATAAACATTACATCAGTTTAATTGTAACTAATATATTGTAATGTAAACAAATGTTTTATTTATAAACTGTGAATAAATATATATATCCATCAGCATAAATTGTTTGCTATCTTTTCATAAATAGAACACTAAGGCCCCATAAAATAGTAGCCTAAACATGTACGATACTGTAATGTGTTGAAAATACACATATTCACATCCGGCTGGATTGAGTCCAAGTGATCTTTATATCTGACAGGGGTTCACAGCGGTTCATTTCATAATGACGCCGCTGTGAACCACATCTTCATCTCCTTCCTACCTGCCATATGCGCTGTAATATGGCAACGAGTTCCTAATTGATTAACGTTACACCTGATATGGGAAATACCTAAATGTCTGGAATACTGTATCCACATAAATGCTGACCCACTCAGACAATGGCAGAAAGAGATAGCCGTGTTTCAGCATGCAAACTGAGGCTCCACAATGAAAATGCAAATCTCCATTGTGGAGCACGAGGATCCATTGTCAGTGGCTACAGCCGGTGTCACAGATACGCCACAAGGGAGGAGATGGTTACAGTGACATTCCGTCGTTTCTTTTGGGAAACAACTGGGCTCCGCTTTCAGTGAATATAGGTCTGGCCCACAACACAGTGCCAAAACTGGCATTAAAGATATCAATGGCAAACTTCCAGGAGTGAGTAATGGCATTTTTATATAATTATATTTGTTTTGTTTATGCACATAGGTTTTTCACGCAACTTGCTAAGCACAACAGTGCATCTGGCAACAAGCCAATAAGGTTATATCATTTGTATCCCTTGTCCAGTTGACTCAAATTAACAAAAAAATTGGAAACAATACTACTAATACAAATCAAATGACAACATCAGTCAATAAGACATTCGACAATAAATTAAATAAGCTAGAGTTCCTTGCATCAGGTAACCTTAACACTGGCCATTGTTGAAAACATAAAAGGCTCAAAACGTATACACAAACTACAAACAAACAGGATTATCAATCTACAGACATTTGCCATGGGAATGGTACGCTTAAACATAAACATGCTAACCTGCCAGCTATTTCAAAACGTCCCTGAAACCCGCCGCAGCAGTCTCGGTCAGTGTGAAAAGGGCCGCTAACACTTTGGCAGAGAACCCTTCTCGACTTCTCCCACAAAACAACACCGAGATGGACGCACCTTCCCCCCGTTATCGCTGACGGCTCCATGCGTTGAGGAATCTGGCACAACCGTGACCTAGACCTGTCAACACCACCGCTGACACACGCACACACACACACACACACACACACACACACACACACACACACACACCCCACCTTGCGTCTGACTATGTTCCTGTGGGAGTGCTTTCACAGTTAGCAGGTTTTCCTTGGGGGTTTTGGACAAGTGTGGTTGGGGTGGGTAGAGTTACTCTAGAGAACCCTAACATTGCTGAGCTGGGGACTGTTGCGTTGGAGGTCAGGGAATTGGCTCTGTACTCAGTTTGAGGACACAAGCCTTTGTAATCAACATCCAAGATGTCCACTACAAATGTCCTTGGAATGTACAGTAATTAAAGTTCCTTCAAGAGAAAACAACACGCATCAGTGATACTGTGATTTGTTTTCTTATGTTTCATGTACTTGTGTAGTAACGGTCATAACAGCATATTTTTTTTAATTAAGTTATTGTTTTTAGTATACCAACATAAGTTGTTTTACATAGTATCAACCATTGCACCTGTCCATGACAACATTCTAGCAATACAAGTGCTTAAAAACTAACTGTCCTCACATTGTGTAGTTTATAAAACGCTGAATAAGACCAAAGTTCTACAGCAGTAGTATAATGTTTGTCTAACTCTGTATCTACTGCTATCTTACTGCTGAACGGTATGAAAACATCTATTCTCGGTCACAGAGAGGAGAGAAATATTTGCTCCTTGGCGGAGGTATGTTTCGACAGACAGCAGACAGTGGCGGTGGGTTGAGGGGGAGTAGTTTGTAGGCTGTGGAGGTCAGGGTTCAGAGACAGATGTGGTCTCTGTGGAATTCCTCCGCATAATGAGGAAAAGAGGACAGGAGGTGCTGAAGAAATGGCATAGTGCGGAACATATTTAATGTTCAGCGTTCAGCAAGTGCTCTTGCTAAATTGTCTGGTCGGAGAATGAATCATCCATTTGTGTAACCAGCCATATGTTAGTCACATACAAATGGTAAAATAATGCCCTGCTGTGTAAAAGGCACACACCTCGATTGCGTTGTAAAAACCTTTTCTCCTGTATTAGATCAGCACTATTGACAAATGTACTAACTGCAAGTCACTTTGGATAAAGGCATCGGCTAAATACTGTAAACGTAAGTACGTGTTGTAGCATCCTCAAGAGACGGTAAACCTCCGCTTCCATCTTTCCGGAACATCTTAAATGTCAATCGTCCAGGCTGATTGAGCCAGGGAGGGTAGGTGCCAGCTTTTAAGGTTAAGAGTAAAAATGATACTGAAGCTCGCGAGATCTGGGTTAGGCTAGCACGGTCCCACTCATTCCTGATTTATTGACAAGGTGACGTCAGCAAGAGAATAGGACTTGATGTGACACATAGTGCTGATTCAACCGGCTCACTGATGCGACCAAACATAGTGAGCCCGATAGAGAGAGAGAGAGAGAGAGAGCAGTGGCCAGCTCCCTAAATGGGGAACCGAGCAGGCCAACACAATAGAAAGTGTCGGCGTAATCATGACAGGGCTTAACGTACCACAGGGAAATATCAGCAGCTCAGGGAGGCTTCTGAAGCACAGCGTAGACTGGATGTGGACATGTGGAAATGTCTAAAGAGTTCTGAAGCAGTTTCTTAGATACACAGATAATATTCAACTCACTTATAAGCGGGACCTGCTTAAAGCACCTAAATTAAAAAGAATGTGCCGTATAAACGGAGCCAAACCTTGGGGAAATTCCCAGCCTGCAGCAATGTGCTACTTTACGTGAAAAGCACAGAGAATGGTACACTGTGGGAACAGTGATACCCTGGGCACACACGTTTGAACTCTCTCTCTCTCTCTCTCTCTCTCTCTCTCTCTCTCTCTCTCTCTCTCTCTCTCTCTCTCTCTCACGTGACAATCTGTGAAATATGTTAGTATAAAGAGTATATAGAGTCCTTCTCTAACTTACCACTACTAATCAAAACAGTCAAACACACGCACACACACACACACTATAAAAGGTACTATAAGGTCAATTGCAAACTTACTTTGAAAAGTAGGCCTACTTAATGTCATATCTCTCTTCCAAAACACATTTTAAGCAATACTTTACAAAGATGCTTTACGGATAACAATAGCTGACCAACCCTTTACCTGTAATTAAAATCTTCTCGCAGCCTCCTTCCTTTCAGACACCAGTCAAGTCCAAAGTGTCGGAGCTTAGGGAGGAGGAAGGGGGAGGAACTGAGCGATACAAGCCCGCTCCCTGCTTGTCTGAGTAGCAAAGCCCCTCAACACAATGGCCCTGGTGATACGGCCTATCGCTGGACGCGCGGTCACCTCACCTAGGCAACACAGAACGTACCACTCCCTACAAACAGGGGGGGGGACTTTGACTTTACACAGAGCTCTTTCTCTGATGAACCAGAAACATTTCAGTGATTGAGTTATCCCGAATGGAGACTGACGCTGTTCTTTAAGCGTAGCTACACGGACCCTGCTAATGGAGTATTTGTGTATGTAGTACAACGGCACATTACTATGGACCACCTTGTTCTTTGTTGACATAGTCTGCTCTGCAAAGCCATGCCCACGCCTGGATTTGCAGCTAGTAATTGGATTTTGTCTTTAAGGCTTTGTTGACATTTGCCAGCCAGAATCCAAGCACATCGCTCCAATGAAATATAACTAATGGGTCTAGTAGGCCTAAACATTTTATATTGTATCACAACACAATGTAATTGTGTTGTGTTTCCTCCTGCATGTGATAGAACCACCAACAACAATAACAACAACTTTGGTATGACATGCAGAAGTCACAGTCTTTATGTGATAATTAGCCCAAGTTATTAATGCTCACTCATTAACTTTTGCTCTGTTATCAATCAGTCTGAGAATTGAGAAACCTTTCATTTCTACACACTACTGTATATCAGCAGTGAGGATTCAATCGTGTGTGATATTTCATGGATGACTGATCACCAATTTGCCACCAAATGCTTGCTGAATACTTGGTTTGAACAGGGAGGTTGGCGCACACATATACAGTGCGGTAAAGGACCGAAATATAACATTTTTAATTAGACCTGACTAAAACTATATAAGTATTTGTTTTGCGCAAACATGTCAGCTCTCAATTGTGCTCTTGAGTGTGCGTACATTCTGTTCTTACTTAAGAACAAATCCTAAATAAGAAAGCATTAGTGAATGCCAGAATCTTTGTGAAAACTGCGTAAGTCAGGCTTAAGAACAAATCTGTTCTTAAGAACGGTTGGTGAATGAGGCCCATGCGCTTGGTGGGTGCACTAGGATGACTAGTGTGGATGACAGCAAGCACAGCCAACATTGTGGTACTTGGTATCAGTAGGCTTCCACTGGAGAGATACCAGCATGACTGACTACTAACAGAGAGAGGAATAGCAACAAAACAACACTACAAGAACACTGATTAGAATTGGCTTGCCAATGTAATCGTCTTTTCCTACCCTTATGCAATATGCATTACCAATAGGCAATAAGTAAATAAAATGAATTAGCCTACCACTTAACAAGCATTTATATGTAATGTATTAAATATTGTATGTTGTAGGTTGTTACTTTCTAAATGTAAACGTTAACAGATTTGCCTGCAAGTGGAATCCCATGTTAAGAAGCCACAGTGTTGCTGTGACCTGATATCCTTGGAGGATGGCCTAGCCTTCAGGGGCTTCCTGTGTTCTAAGACCACCTTTCCTTTGTATTTCAGATCCATATAGTCACCATTTTGTTTGTTAGGCATTGGCTGGTTGTTGCCCTTTGTAACACACTAGTATACAATTTCATAAATGCTGCTGTCATGACTACATTTCCCTCCGAGGAGTCTAATCGTACTTTCTGCCATGGGTGCGTTTCTCAGTCTCTCTTTTTATTTCACCATCTCTTTCTCTCGCTAGCTCTCCTCGCTCTCCCCCTCTCTCCCCCTCTCGCCCCACCTTCTAACCCCAGGTCTCTCATTTGAGAGTCATTATCTAAGCCCTGTAATAACAGAGGCAGCTGCACAATGCCCCCTGTTGTTTGACATGCAGAGCCTACCCTGACCCTAGCCTGGTCTGATTCAACTGCTTCAGAAGATTAGTGAAAAGTTCATAATGCGTTGCTAGTCGGTCAATACTCCCTAAAAATGAAATAACAGATTTTCTGCTATCTCAATAATAGTAATAGTAAAGTTGTAAGGGGACAAGTAGAGCATATGTTAGCCTAGATGCTCTGTAGGAGTAGAGAAGAATCAGTAAGTTGTATGATTTTTAAATCTACTTGTTTCTTGTTTAGTTGACCAATAATGGCCCTTTTCCATTGCACGAGCAGACTCAGCCCAGCGCGGTTGAGCGTTGCGTTTCCATTACAACCGGGCTTCCGCTTGAAGGTGTGTCTTTAACTGATGGCGTGCTTATCTTGAGTCAATCACGCTTAAAAGCAGTGCCATCTTTAACCCACTTTAGGTAGTAGGCGAGTAGGCTACCCGATCGAGATTTTAAAAAAAAGAAACCTCTAGCCTAATTAAGAGAAATGCTGAAAATAGCCTAGGCTTAATATTGTGTGTCGCACGACTTGCACCAACATACTGTCAGTCCCGCTAGGATTGCATTAAAGAAACGATGATGAAGCCTATAACATCACAGCGGCTCACTTGGAGGTGGGCCGGCTCACTTTGGGCCCGCTCTAGAGCAGGCCCATCTCTGGCGCGGCTCGGTAAGACTTAAACTGGTAATGGAAAAGCAAATGAGCGCGGCTCGACGTGGCCAAATGTGCCAATGGCAAAGCCCCATAAGTATTTTCATTGTTGACGTCTCTGTACACACACACACACACACACGCACAGTTACCTGTGGACCTCCAGGGTTAAGAGGTACACACACACACACACACACAGTTACCTGTGGACCACCAGGGTTAAGAGGTACACACACACACACACACACACACACACACACACAGTTACCTGTGGACCACCAGGGTTAAGAGGTACACACACACACACGCACACACACACACACATACAGTTACCTGTGGACCACCAGGCCGATGGCCTCCTGCCGTGACCCTCCCAGAGACACACCGTTCACCCCCGCCAGCTCATCACCAGCCTGCAACACGCACACATGGAGGAGAGTACATGCATTATATACAGCGCACACACACACACACACACACACACACACACACACACACACACAGGAGAGTACATGCATTATATACAACACACACACACACAGAGGAGAGTACATGAATAATATACAGCACACACACACACACACACAGGAGCTGGAACACATTATTTTGTTATAATTAAATGTTTACAAAGTTATTTCTCAGTATCTTATTAATAACAAAAAAGTATATTAACACCAATTAGTTATTTGTTTTACTTATTTTATTTAAATATGTAAATAGCGTTTTCATCATGTAATTGTAGGGGCCACTGCATGTTAGGGCCACAACAATGTTGCAATTAAATAACTGGCAAACAAATTTCAAAAGCAGTTTGTAGCTCTTGCAGGTTAGTCTACATAAAAGAGGGTTACATCAGATCCTACTGTAATAGGGGAGAAAAAGTAGCCTATAAGCTCAGGTACACAACATTAGAATTAATGGCCACCAACCTGGCATTGTTCAGAATCATGTTATCCAAATAAAATAATAAAAACCATAATGACATATACTCTAAATTATTGAATTACACAATAGCAAAGAATATCTTTAAATTGTAAAAATGCCAAATATGTATATATCACTGCATATCAGCGAAGGTGATAGTATTTTAGACAAAATAATTTCCCGTGCTTTGTAAGAAGAACCGTGTTAAGCCACTGCGTCATCGTCATCTGTGCACTATAGACACCCATCTGATGAAACATTTAAACCCAACCGACCTGTAACCCGAGTAGACCTACAGAACACGGTGTTGCGGCCCACTAGTACCTCTGCAGACAATAGATTGTTAAACGGGCCGACACAGACACAATATGTTGGGATTTAATTTTTCTATAAGAATTCCTCTGTAGAGTGAAGATCCACTACCCACTTGGGGCTGCTCAGTCAGTAAGACACACCTTCAAAAAGCCCGGTTGTAATGGAAATGCAACATTAAACTGTCAGAGCTGACCGTGCCGAGTCGTGTTGTGCCGAACCGAGCCTGCTCGTGCAATGGAAAAGGGCCATAAGTGTATATAGCACATGAACATGATGTGTGGCAGGATTGTAACTTGCAAAGATAAGGATAAAAGTTGCGCCCTTCAACAGATACAGTAGGTATTGGCCTCCTAGTATGCAGCAATGCATGCAGGCAAGATGACCCTATATTTACATTGGATTTGTAGGAAGGAATTAAAATAGGCTACACTACATTCAGATAAAACCAGTTAATCTTTAACAGTCATCACGGTGTCTACAACTTGCAAGATTTACAGCCATAAAACTTAAGTGTAAGCTTAAGTAAGTATAATTTATTTGAGTTTTGTGCCTCCAAGGGTAGCAGAAGCAAATAAACCACAATCCCTGGCCTTACAGTAGCCTATTCCCCATATGTTCTCAGATTTTAAACACAGCTGCACTTGGGAACAGTAGAGTGTGACGAGCCATGAGCTAATGGAAACAGGTGTTACGCCTAATTCTGTGTCCTGCCGAATTCAGTGACCCTTTCGAAAGTGCGCATGCGGCACCTAAAATCATGTACAATCTATTAGTGTGTGTGAGTGTGTGATTTCTCGTGCACTTTTTGTGTCTCGCTCCCAAAGTGTTTTAGTTCGGGAAAGGGTTACTAAAAGGTTAGCTATATCGATGGTGGTTTGCTCTGCAAAAAGCTTGTGATTTTAGCGATTTCTGAATAAAAAGTGAATAGTATCTACTTTATCTACACCAGCCTCTTCGTTTTAAGGTTAATTGATGTCTAGATATTTCTAAATATTATTTATAGATCTATCGAACTTTTTTTCCATGCTTTTTCTGCTTTATTTAACATACTTAGTTTCGAAAGGGTCACTGAATCCGACAGGACACAGAATTAGGCGTAACACCTCCGGGCAGAAACGTCACAAACGTCAATATGACTGCCTGCTTAATATTTTACCTTGGTGATGCCCAGAGGTTGCCCTTGTGTGTGATCCAGTCCTCCTCTCAGGGTGAACCCCCATGGAGCTCTCATTTTAAGGAGCACCTCCACGAACTCCTCATCCCGGCCGTCCATCTCCTCTTTGGTGTTATCCATGGCTCTCCACTTCGGCGTCTCCTTCAACCATTTCATTTTACCTGCGGAAACTCGTAGATCGTCTCTGTATTCGACGACGTCCATGTTCTCAATACAGCTCGGGCACCAAACACTTAACCATAACAATAAATGGTAAATACACCATCTCACATAGAGCAGCCTAGTTATTTTGTTAGTAGCCTATCGCTACTCGTTGAACAGTTTTCCAAAGTGTCTGATGCTTTCCTAAGACTGCTGCTATTGTTTCATCAACGGAATAAACAGCAAAAAGAGTGTTTACTGAAGCGCAACAACAGGTGTAGTCGCACTCCATCATTATAGCACCCGATATTCTTAATTTAGCCTACCTTGAGCCTAATCGAAACATGGCAGAATTAGTTAGCCGCAATTTCTAGTTCCCCGGAGTAGCCTAACCTTAATTATCTGCGTCATCTGTATTCATCTAGTAAAACACTGAGTTGATCAATATGTCTATTGTGATATTGACTATGGCTATGGCGGTTATGGATATATTTAACGCAACACTGCCCCCTTTTGGCCAAACAGCATCCTGCTGCTAGTGATCCGCCCATGTGACCTCCAGCGTTTGTGTATATCTGCGTCACTCTTGTAATCAGAGACTGCATAAACGGTAGCCGGGAGAAAAGGTGACATATACTGCGTCAAGAATCACGTCTACGATAGCGGACAATGGTTAAATTAACATTTAACTCGTCCCTGGTCCAAAAGGAGCAGAGGAAGCAATGCACCGACGAGGTTCTCATTCCTACAGAAACGGTGAGTGTTGCTCGGTCGTAGCTCATATTGGCCAGACGAATTGGTGACCTAGCCTGTAGACGTATATTTACAATAGCGGCCTCTAGGGTCACGAAACGATATTATTACGCTTATCAGTGTAACAAAGTACTAGAGTGACATAGTCAACACGCGTTACAGTGTAATAACGACCAATTATTATAATCTAGACTACATATTGCAGTTGCTAGAGGATAGAGATCTCTGTTGAACTAGCCCCCGTTATAGTGCGATGCCGATGCGTATGTTTTAAGCGCGGGCCTTTTGTTAGCTCTGCAGCACATTATCTGTTTCTACATTGACCGTATCTTGTACATGAAATGGTAATCCTAGGCACAGTTTTACGTTTTCGTGAGCGTTAAACGTACATGACGCATCCTGTCCGTTTCAGAGAACAAGTAACTTGTAAACAGTATGCATATTATCCTAGTCTGTATGGGGGGGGGGGGGGGAGTATATGGAGGGGCACACACAGACCACCTGACCCAACAGAGTGACGACAACACTACACTGTATAACAGATATTGCCCTTCAGATTTTGCATGGAAGTTGCAACACATATTCCAACCCAATGCGATGCCATAATAAACTCGTGCAGCGAGAAAATGCAGATTCGGTTCCTTATTTTTTGGATTAAATATGAGACATATAAAGGAGAACTGTTATTGTTGTGAGGGATCAATTCCTTGTAAGTTTGTGTAAAGTGAAGCGGCGGTGGGACTATAGCAGGGTGGGACGTGATTAAAAACCTAATCTCCCGGATAAGAGCACACGTTTTGAAGTCTGGAAAAGGTATTGCGGGACAGAGTGCGCAGCAGACACGCAGAGCAAATCATTTTGAACACGAACACCAACACACGCACACACACACACACACCAGAGACACTATTTTCTCATTCGCTATTCACACTAGACACACTCAGATCTTAGCGAGCCAAGTTAATATAATAAAAACAGCAGAACTGCACGCCCGCTGTGTATGCACCGTTATGAGTGAATTATTTTGCTTTCCCCAAATGTATTCATTGCAAAAATGTATTGTGAAACGTGCCCTTGTGTGTGGGACTGTGATTCCTAATGCCAGCTCTTGCCCGAAGGGCACTACAGCAACACAGTCATTTCATCACTTTGGGTCACTAACCATCTGGAATCCCTTAATGCTTCAATGTATTGCGTGCATGTGTGTGTGTGTGTGTGTGTGTGTGTAAATATTAAAGTGAGGTTTAGTCATGAAGTTTGTTTACCAGTTTACAGTTTCAAAAACAAGAAAAAAGGGCGAGCCACTGAGCACTAAACAAAACGTTGAATACGATGGTTTTAACTACACAGGTCATTTCGGACACAATCGTGTGACTTTTACCGAAATTGTTCTGTGTCTAAAACACTCCCATCTGTGTAAATGTGTTTCTGTGTGTGTGCGTAAACACAGGTGCCCGTTACCTTTGAGCAGGACGTGAAGGAGGTGCGGTATGCGCATGCATACCGTGGCCGCCAACAGTCGAGGCTGTGGTGCTGGTGCATGTGTCTTGTCCTCGGGCTCATCCTCTCCTGCATGGTGGTGGGCGGGGCTTACTTCTACCGCTTCATCCTCCAGGTGAGAACACACAGCTGCATGCCACAGGTTAGGCTAGCTAAGGTAACCCGACGCGCCAGGTGGGTTGGTGTGAGAAGTTGTTCTTGGAAGCGGTTGGGGAAAGGGGTGGGGCTGTAGGCACTTCCAGCAAATACTTGGCAGGTGACTGGATGAGACACGTCTATCACCGTCTACCATGGACTCCATTGAGAGGTATAATAGTCAGTTATACTGGAGAAAGATTGTCGAATTTGAGCTGAATCAAAACAAAAGCTATTCCTCCTTCAATGCCATAGAGGGCTCCCTCAGAAGCTCCGCCCCACAAATTGGAAACCCATTGCCGAGGCTGGGATAGTGTTGTGCGGTGTGGTCTGCACCACTTTGTTTGTGTTAGTATTTACAGAGCCATGGCCGTGTAGAAACACCAGGTTCTCTTTTCCAGCATGCGCACAGAACAGGCAGCTATTGTGAGTATATATATTTACTGAATTTGACAGTATTAGGTTACAATCGCTGACTACACCTTTAAACCAGTCCTCGCACTTAAACCACAGCTGTAGCTGTCGGTAGTTCCTCATAAAACCGATTGGTCTGAATCACTGTTGGCTGGGCAACAGCCCTTGTGCTCTCATAGATTAGGTCAGTTCATGCATTGCTTACTTTGTCGTTTTTATGAAATGGCTTTTAACTGTGTACATGGTTGGTTATATCAAGCATATGTGTGTTTCAGTGATTGCAAGCTATGGGGAGAGGGGGAGGGCTATGCTTCCAAAAAAGGTGTAAACCACTGGGTTAGAGTATGGATACAGTTTGGATAGTTACATACAGTGTATATATATACACAGTAGGTAGACAGATATTACAGCATTGATACAATATATGATAGAGTAATGACTGGATATACCATATATGGAAGGTAGCTATATTCAGTAGTTACAGTACATACAGTATGATGGCTACAGATGGATACAGAGTGTGTGTGCAGTAGATAGATACAATATATATAGTATGTATGATGGCTAGGGATAGATAATGTGTAAATAGATACAGAGCACAGACAGATACAGTAGACAGATACACCCTGAAGGCCACAGCTAGACACAGAAAGCCATTTGAAGGAAAAAACGCCCCGCGGTGGGTGGTGTGCATCTCCAGGACCCTGACCCCTACTTCCACCTCCCCCCACGCCCCACACACACCCAGGAAGAGGAGGGGGTGTTCTTCTGCGGCGTGGACTACCGCATGGAGGACTACATGGTGCGAGACGTGGAGGGAGAGGAGGAGGACGACGACGCGGGTCCCGGTGCCGCGCTGCGCCACATCCAGGAGAGCATCCGCGTGCTGGAGGAGGAAGGGGTGGAGTTCATCGACGTGCCCGAGCACGACGACCTCGACTCGACCACCATCGTCCACGACTTCAACAAAGTACGCTCCGATAAGCCCCGGGCATCAATCCTCCCCTACGTCTCTTTCCCACTCTCTATACAGACAGGATAGTGTGTTTTGTGGTGCGGTCTGCACCACATTGTTTGTGTTCCCATTTACGGAGCCAGGGCCGTGTAGAAACACCAGATTATCTTTTCAGCACGCACAGCGGACGGCGAGAAGGTATTCGCTGAATATGACGCGTATGAAGTGTATTAGCTCACAATCGCTGACTATGCCTTTCTTAAAGACGCCACCATTGTGGTCATCTGAGTCAACTGACGTCGGCACACACACACACACACACACACACACACATCCAAATTCAAATGGTCCGATACTCCTTAACATGCATTTGGGATCAGCTGATTAGGTATTCTGGGGGCTGTAGCAAGTGTAACAAGGGCTGAGTTGATCGGCCGGACAGCTGACTCGGTCGGCATGGATGCAGAGAAAGACCGCTGTAGGAGAACGCAACTTCCTTGGACAATAAGGTTCCTTCCCCTGTGGATGTGTGCCCGCAGCCCGCCTTTAAGATTTTAACAGGACTCGTGATGTGTCACAAAACATGCTGTATAACGCGAGTGGCCCCTCCCCCCTGATTTGGAGAGATAATACACTGGTATATTTTTATGCTGATCTCAGCAACTGTTTTATGTGCTCTCTCTCTCTCCCTCTCCCACACACACACACACACACACACACACACACACACACAGAGGCTGACTGCCTATCTGGACTTGACCGTGAGCAAATGTTACATCATCCCTCTGAACACCTCCGTCGTCCTACCGCCCAAAGAGTTCCAGGAGCTGCTGATCAACATCCAGGTATGTTTACCGCAAAGCGGCTCCGGTACCGTGCGCCTATGACTTTCTGCCACTAGGTGTCACACTCGCATGCACTATCAAGCACCACACCCCAGTTATAAGAACAGAGCCGCACGGATGGTGACGGACGACACACAGAGGGTGTGTGATGTCATCCTCTGCTCAGGACGCCATGACTCCACTATATCTTTACACAGAAAACAGTTGTTTGCTGCTGTATTCATGTTAAGAGCATCATATTGATCACCTTTTAAAGGCTTTGGTTGTGTTAAAACTTTGTGTTCCTATTTACGGAGCCAGGGCTGTGTAGAAGTAACAGATTATTTTGTCAATAGGCACAGAGAACGCTAAACTAGCGCAATGTGAGGAGATATTTGTTGAATTTAACAAAAATATATTAGCTTAGTTACAATTAGCTTGTAATAGCTACCTTTACCTGTAAGCCAATCCGTGCATGTTGATCATCTTCTTGCCCTTTCTCTCCAGGCCCGTTCCTCCCCCACCCAATCCTACCTTGTCCACGAGGAGATGATTGTGACCGAGCAGCTGGAGGAGGTGGAAGACCTGGGCTCCCACATTCACGGGCTGTGCCAGGGCTACGACACCTACATGATGGAGCGCAGAGCAACCGTTCTGGGTCAGCGCAGTGATGCAATTAACACCGTCTGCAATTCACAGATGCCTACGACTCATTACACTCAATGTGGTGGCGCTGCTCTAAAGCCGCTCTAAAGCCCCTCCTCCGCCCACACACCCCGATTTCCCTGAACGGGGCTCCTCAGGGCTGTGCGGGCATGTGTAGACTACTCTTGATTGACACGTCCCGGAGCTATTTTAAGGCTTGTTGCCCCAGTTCTATTCACATCTTTGATTTAAACTCCAGTATCACTCCAGCGATCTCTGAGGCCTCTATTAGGCCTTAGAGTAGCACGAGAAAATGGTGAGACCCATATTTAAATTAACTACATGTTCTCTTTCCAGGCATACAAAAGCGCGAGGCGCCCAACTGCCGCAAGATACGGCACTTCGAGAACTCCTTTGTGGTGGAGACGCTCATCTGCGAGCCCTGAATGACGGCACACGCTACCGACCTTGTACAGTTTATCACGGCTCTTTCCCCGAATCTCCTCTTCATCTAGATTCTCTGTACTCTCATCTAGCATCGCTGACGGACATCAGTAATGTCAGGTTCCTCCTGAACAATGTTATGTTAATGGTGATTTACTCGTGTATAATTCACCGTGTAAGGAAACTATGTACAAGGTTATCTTCTTGCTACAAAAGCAGTTCTAACTGGGAGTGTTGTCGAGACACATAAACACTAGTGTTTTAACAACGCAGTGATGGAAAGAAAAGAAAAAAACGGCAGCAGAAGTAGTTACTTAAGCAGCTGCAGAAAGGTAGGACCTCTCGAAAACAATATCCGGCGGAAAGCTGACAGCGACTCCCAGTTTGCAATATATCAGACACGCTACTTCAAAATCCCAACTCAAAAAGCTTTCTCTCTCTCCCCACCCCTCCCCTTTGAATTTGTGTGGGATGTTTGATGTATGTACTCCTCTGGAGTGTGTAGATTTAAGGTGCTTTAACACTGAACCTAGGTCAATACTCTGTTTAAGGGTATTACTGTAATACAATTTGATGTATTCAAGTGATTATATGCATTTTTAGCATAGGATTTTTTTTATATATAAATATACACCTGTGGTAGAGTGCACAGCATTACCAGATTTTACTTGCATCATTGGCACTAATTTGTATATAGCTCAAATATGACAAAACCCAAGTGATTACTACACCAATAAATCTCAATAATTTTATTGTCTTTCTCATGACTTTACAAATATGATACTTCTGCAATTCAACTTGAACTGTGCAACACAATGGCATTGTGGACTGAACTATAACTCCCTGCAGTGGGACACTGTTGCAATTTAAGGAAACCTTGAATTCCACAAAGAAATGTCATGTATTAATTGCATCCCTTAATCTGGACTGTTGAGATTTCTACTCATAGCTAATACAGGCCTGGTCACATTTCTATTACTTTTTTAATGACATACAATCAACACAGATCAAACCAAATTCTCTTTGCATGCTGGATCCACATGTATATTTTCTTTACAAAATATTTTCACCAATTTGACTTAATGGCTCTTTTCAAGAAGAATATGCCTGACCCACCCCACTGGAGAGGTTGCACTTACATGTGACATTGCAGTCTAGTCGTACAGTCTCTTTGGATGAGCGGTACCTGGTTAAAACGCTGCAGGGCTGCTCGTCTTACAGAACAGTTGGTCTCATCACAAAATGGTTTTTCAGACACCAGTACAGAGAACGGCATGCAAGACGCACATACATACCCACTTGTATTTTTTCCCCTTTTTTCCTTTTCGTTTTTTTTATAGAAAATAAAGATTCTGACAAAGACAGAGCCCTCGGAAACAGCCCAGCGCTTAAGAAATTAGTGTTGTACGACACTTCAGACCACTCCTGACAAGGCATTAGAGAAGGTAGCCAGGGGGAAGGTTAGGTGAGGGAAAGGGTTCGGGACTAGTATAATAATTTGGACACAAGGCTGGCATTGTTCTGTATATCAATTTCTTTTTCTTTTAAACAAAAAGGACATTATATATATATATATATCTTACATTTATATTATCTCATGTCGTGTAGGATACACATTTACTACAAATGTATGTGCTTATAATCCAAAACAATGGGAGAAGAAAAAAAAAAAGGTTTGTAGTTTTAATAAAGTTTTGTCCAACTGGCCAATTTATTGCAAATGAAGTGATTACCTTTTAACACCCACACACACACACTTCAATATGGCACAAGCGTCTCAGAAATAACCCCAAACATTTGATGGGTGAATATCAAACCAAACCAAGAAACCACACCATATCTAAAAACATTAATACATTATAGAACTGAAAAATATGTATTTTTGCCTTTATCAAAACATGCAGTTCGCCACACTGCAAGCAAAAACTGAATATGGACCGCTCACAGTTAGCACAAGGGAAGGAGAGTCAAGTAGCCATATTTCAGGTGATCATTTAAACCAGGTGGTAATGCCTTCCCTGCTCTGCCACCCAAGGTTTATGAAGGCTGGCTTTCTGCGAGGTCTGCGAATATACTTCCATTATTCATCACAGGAAGCAGCACAGAGACCAGGCCATACAATACAATGTCAGAATCCAGGTCATTGTGCAAGCCTGAAAATGCTTGATCTCGTCTTATTCGAGATGATAGGTAATTAATTTCTATTTAATTTTATATAATAAAATAAAAATACACCATCTGGCAAACATTTGTAGTGATTAATACGTCCCTTCTCACTCTAGAGTAATTCTCACTACAAATTTCTTAAAAATAGTCTGTTAAAGCAATCAAGGTGTTGAGGGTGGTGTTTTATATTTTTTAGACATCTGATCCCCACTTAAATGTAGCTTAGGCGTGTGCCACTTTTAAGACATGTACATGTGCTTATCTTAGTGAATATCAACTTTGGCACACTCCCTGGCGAGCTACCCAACCAAAACCATGACGGTAGTTTGTACGGAAACTACAGTCTTTCACCTAGAGCGATGAGTATCATCTTTCTATTATACTGTTGATAAACTATAGAGATAAGTCTGACTTTAAAATGTCTGGAGTGTTATGAGAAAATATACACAAGTGGGTCTCCCCCGAGGATGGGGAACACCTGAACAACGATCCTCCCAAACAAGTCTTGTACACTAGCAGCTCACGCAAGAATCCCACTATGAAATCCAAATAAATATAGTGTAAAATATGGGTATACAGAATGCATCAAATGAAATTAAAGACAGAATTAGAGCAAACAAAAGCAAAACAAAAGCTGTGGCTTTTTTTGTTTTTCCTCCTTTTTCCATTTAAACCAAAATACAAACAATATCCCGGAATGCAATGTAGTTATGCGAACAAAGTCCTGTTCGTAAAAAAAAAAAAAAAAAAGAGAAAAAAGGCTTATTTGAGGGCAGAATACACCTAGAGTAGTGGTTAAACAACGACGACTATCGAAA
>JAODTR010000012.1:557568-595193 GCA_025399935.1 Amblyopsis rosae | reverse complement strand
AAATATGTTTTATTTCTTCTCCCAAAAATAATGGAATCGAAACCGGGAATCGAAAAGAACCGGAATCGATAAGCAGAATCGGAATCAGAACCGGAATCGATTAAATTCAAACGATACCCAACCCTAATAAACGAAGACAGAAAGTGCGGGAAAATCTGTAGCCACCACTATTGTGCTGATTTACATAGCCACTGCAATAACAAACAGCCCAGACGCATTTAAATATGCTGCACCCTATATGACATTGATGTGACCTTCACGTGATTCACACGTCAAATTCAAAACCACTTTTCTTACTGGTGTAAACAGATATGTAACACATTGAACTTGAACAAATTGAAGAAAAACCTTGATGCATCAAGGTTTTTGCTAAAGTTACATTTGTTGGTGTATGGAATGAAATATAACATTTTGCTGCCATATATTTTTTCAGCACTTGTTGAACTATGACATGACAGCTATGACATGACAGCTAAATCGTACAGAGGAACATAATACTATGAAAACGATAAAGTACACTAGATAAAGTAGAGCAACTGAACGTCTTTGTGTCGACTTGATGTACATAAGACCAAGGTACTTGAAACTCAAGGTACTTTAAAAGCCCTATAAAACAGCTCTTTGTTACTATGATGATAAGGCCTCATGTCATAGCCGTTATGTGATAGAGGTACATTTACATTTACAGCATTTGGCAGACGCTTTTATCCAAAGCGGCATTCATTTTAATCAAAGAAAGAAATCAAAGAAAAGACCACTACAACTTATGTAAGGAACCTGCTTGATGGGACAAACCATAGCAATGTAGAAGAAAGAGTCAAACAAAACTACACTTTGCTTCACAATGTGTTTTCATGTGTGAGACAGCGATGTTGAGGGATATAGTTTGATTTAAGATTGGAGTTAGCAAGCATAAGTTAACAAACCCTGCCTTTAATATAGATGCAAAACAGGAAGTGTTTGGTGGGCAATTTGAACTGATAAATGCAGATACATAACTTCACATTTTTGTAATTAGAAGTCAATAAATGCATCGATTTACATTTATAATATATTTTATATGGTGCTTCTAGTATTCACGTCTAACTTCCTGGAACTGTTACCAGTTTTACGATCCGCCATTGCTGTGAAAAAAAAAAGCGTCCGTTGGAGTGAATGGAGTTGACACGACTCTCTCTTGGCTCTGGGACAAAGCATACCTTGGTTGTCTCTGCTGGCATCGCTGGGGGCTCCATTGGCGCTCTGGGAGTCACTCAGGTACTTCAAGGCCCCGGGGGGGATTCTCCAGTCTAGGGCCTGGAGCCTTTCCTGGACCGCCGCATCCTGCAAGATCTCCATCTGTCTGGCCAGCAAGCGCTCCAGCTGCACCTGGGGAACACACACGCACACACACATACACACATGTGCGCGCGCACACACACATACACACACAAGCATGTAAATCAGCTACCACTGAAGATCTGACAGCACCCATTTGATGTATTCCTGCGAGGGAAAAAAAAACATTAAAATTGTACACAAATGGCTGGAGTGTAAGCCTGCTGCTGCTGTTACTGTGCAGTGGTCTCTTCAACGAGGCACTCACACATACACAAAACACACGAAGCACATGAAGGCAGCAGCTGTTGGCCAATACAGGCACCCGGTACACAGCAAGCAGAGATAACATGAGCATTGTGCACAGTGGAGGTTTGTGAAGTGAGTCTGGGTAATACGTTGACATAAAGCTCCACACTGTGGGCTTAATTAGGAACCCTCCGCGCTAACGGACACATGCACGGTATACTGCAAGGCCACAGTGACGAGCGGCACAGTCACATCTTCGGACGAACGTCGGAAGAGCAAACGCGATGACTGACGCTCCGTGTTTACCGCGACATCTGTACGCGGCAGCGCTGCCGACTGCACACATACGTTATGTCGAGGCGACAGCTGTGTTTCAGCGTGGAAAAGACGCCGCATGCTAAACGTTGAATATGCATGAACGGCTAACAATGTGCTCTCATGTACATAGTGCCTCAATATCTCAGGGAGGACACATTGCTTTATATATCCCGGGTGGCCATTTGCCTTCATTTGTAAGCAATACATACAGTAGTATTTATGTCATCAAAATATCAAGGAATCTGAAATGGTGGTTTCGCACTTTCACAACACATTTCCTTATCACATACATCAGTGGTTCCCAAATGTTTTCCCTTGGAGCTCCACCCCCATCCCTTACTTGTGCATTTATTTGAAGAAGAATTAGCCTACTGCTTAAAATATTCATCAGTCATTATTAGACAAAATTATTGGTATTGCATATTATTTTATAATAATGTTTTAAAATGTAAACATTTTAAAATTAAATTATAGTCAAACATTTTAATGCATGTTGTGCTAGATCTCATAGCAAATGAGATCAAGCGCTCCCCCTGTGAACTCTAGCGCCCCCTTAGGGGGGCCTGGACCCCAGGTTGGGCACCACTGACATAACATAATAATAATAATATACAGTATATATACACATATATATATATATATATACACACATATACATACACATACATATATACATACATATATATATATATATATATACACACATTATACACACAGTGTGTGTGTGTGTATATACTATATCATACCTGAATATAATACTGTAGCACAATACATACATACAATACATAATACATGTATTATACATAACAATACAATGTCATAAGCAACTATTAACCCCACCCATTAAGCCACACCTCCACTATAACAGACCAATTACCTGCAGGTTCCGACCAACTGTTTCCTCCCCCTTTGACTTGGCGCAAGCTAGCTGTTCCCTGAGCATCTCTTGTCTCATGTGGATGGCCTGTAGGGCTTCCTGGATGTCAAAGAAGTTCTCCTGAGGATTGGAAAGAGAGCCACAGGGCATATGTAATGGCGGATAATTGAGTTGAGGCTGATTGAGGACTGATTGCACAGAAGCAGGGCTGAGTGGTTACATTTGCCCTGGTGCACTGAATTTTGTTAGCGCTTACACATGTGGAAAATATACTGTAGACTAATGGGCTGTTCACTTCCCATTAAACAATTAATTTAATTACATGTTTATTTATGTAGGCTTTAGTCTACAGTAGGTGGCCAGAATTGCAACATAGCTACTGTAAAAAACAAAAAACAACATAGAATACATACAACTGAAAGCAGTCGTTTTTTTCAAAGTAAAACAAAACAAAAATAAATTTTCGACAGAATTGCAAGTGATACATTACAATAATTTTATAATAAAATGTTCTGCTTACAGTAAAGTCACATTGACTTTTTTGCAATGGAGCAACACTTTTAAAGTAAAAAATACTAAATAGCCAATTGTTTTTATAGCAATTTTCTAATACCGGTATAGCGGTCAATAAAAGGTAACTTTAGTTTTAGGTTAGCGCAGTAAACCAATCCTTGTGCCATATGTACATATTTACCTGGAGAAATTTGGAGAAAATATAGTGGTAAAAGCAAAGCCTCTATGAATGCAACGCATCTAAAGTATATAGCGTATACTATAGCATCTTTTTTTGGTATGCCTTTCAACATAATATGTACTTAGGTCATAAGGACCATGATTAATGAACCAGGGATGAAAGATTCATGTGAAAATAATTTTCACTTTTCTTTCTGCAGAATTAACATGCGTTTTGTAGGTAGGAATTTCCCTATAGTGGTCCACAATATCAGCACAGGTGTTTCTTCACGGGTAACATCTCAGCTCAGCGCAAAGCCCAGCGGAGTTTGGGAGACACATGTTTTCAATCATTCACATACAAACTGAGAAGGGCCATTCAAAGCTTAAAAAAACATCTACAAGCCAAGTGTGTCAGGAGACCCTGTCAACTCCTCTGAGTCACATTCAGTGGATCTTTTGTTCTCTGATCAAGGCTAGAACTGTTTAATTCTTCTTCTCATTCTCACTTTGATAGCTGTACAAATAAGAGTTGCATTATGCAATCGCCTCTGTGAATAGGTTTAATTTCTGTCGTTGTCTTTGTTGGTAACATAATATTGTGTCTTCTAGGATCTACATTGCTTTATGAGAAGCCACCAAGGTATACAAAGACACTACTGTTAACTTTGTTTAAAGTATAAGGACAAAAGACGTTGACACCTGTTACCAAGAGTCTGACAGCAGTTCCACTTCCTCTAAATCCAAAATGAAACCCCTTAATGAAATAAGGAAGGAGAACATGTGTATACACTTAGCTTATTTTTGATAATGATCTCACCTCAGTTTTAATCCTTTTAGGGGACGGCTCATCTCTTTCCCCGCAGCGAGACCTGCAATGAAAACGGCATGTCAGAAATGCAATACTGCAGAAACACCCAAGCATTTAGGTAACTTGATTTAAATGTTTATTCTAAGTGACGAACGAAAAGGCAATCTATTACCGTACCTACGATACTTCCAATTAAACATTTCAATGCAGTTCATCTTTAATTTCACTTTAAGGTTCCAAGTTTGTGAAAATTGTGTAATGTGTGTATGTATAGGAGTCATAATGACATTTAAATTCCTAAATCATATGTGCATTAGCATTTTTAGTTAGTGCATATAATAGGACATGTTTTTCAAATGCATGTTGAAATGTACTCATGTACAGTAATTTACTAAATAAAGTTGAATATTTAGAGAATGCGTTTACATTTCCCAAATTAAAACACATTTAGATTTACAAGTATATACCATACTACCATAAACAGTAGGCCAGCAAAGTAACCACCTCCCACCATTTAACTATACTGTACAGTTCTCCATCTGTCCCTAAGACCCTTCTGCCTTTGTGTTGTTCTTATGTTCTGCCTTGTGTGTGGTCACTATTCTAACTGAAACTGAGACCTCAAGCTGTTGTCTGGAGAGCCTCAAACCTCCACTGTGGATAATACTGCAGCCTTGACTGACAACAGATGGCAAACTCATAGAAAAGGATGATATCCTTGGTCAAAGTACTTCATTGCTCAACTAGGGATACCTCTGTTTAACAAATTCACACCTGTAAAATACTAAAGTAACAATCGCACACATTTCACAAGTCAACATGAATTTTGATTCTGAGATCATGAACTAAGTTGGCTTTCAATGCTCCCTCTACAATATTTACTCTGTTCAACTCCCACCCTCTCCGATTGGCTCAGGCACACACGACTTCACTTGTCCAATAGGAAGGCAAGATTTTAGAGAGGCTTGGTGTGTGTTTGTGTGAAAGTGAGAGAAAAAGATAGCCCTAAATGTATGTCAATACAGTTTTACATTTTGTTTTACATTTTGACTGTCACTGCACTAAACCTTTTTCCATTTTGTTCCCATGCAAGATAAAAATGAAAGAAGGATGCAGTAAACATGAGCACTTACTTGCTGGTGCGGTATGTATATTTGTAGGTGACTTCTCTAGATATCTGCCGGGCCAGACCGAACAGCTCGTCGCGTCTCGTTAGCAGAGCCATATCCCTCATACAGAGCTGGGCTGCTGCCTCATTTACAGTCAGCTACAAAACAAAACCATCCGGTCAGTTGATGTCAGACAGGAAAAGTTAATTTAATATCAGCAATATGGGACAGAGTGTGTTTATATTATATTTAAGTCTTTTGTTTAACACTATCACATCAGAGAAAATAGAAATGCTATATGTTGTTATGGTTCTCTCCTACACTTTCAAGGTTTCATTTGAAAGAAACGTGGCGAGTTGATTGGCTGACCTCGTGAAGAGTCAAGTGCTTCCCGTCCCTCCTCTTGGAGTCGAAGCGCCCGTAGATGGCGCTGTACTTGCGGATCTCCTCCTCTCGGCGCGGGTCGTCGTCGGCCATGTCAAAGATGTGCCCGATCATCTTGGCCAGCTTTTTGTTGCTCTTCAGCTGCTCACGGACTTCGGCCGGGTCCGTCCGGGCCAGCCCTTGAGCCATGCGCTCCACGCACTCCAGCACCGACTGCACCGCCGCCACGTCCAGCGCCTCCAGGCCGTCGCGGGGCGAAGACGGCGAGCCCATGTCGGAGGGCGACAGGCTCTGCTCGCTGTCGTTGCTGTGGCCCGACCAGAAGCGCGCCTCGCTTCCGCCCTGCAGCGGGGAACCGGCCGCCATCTTGTCCCGCGCGACCTCTAGCTTCCCGGGGTCGGAGCAGGCGGCCCCAGCAGCTTTAGGCGTCTTGGCGGGCCCCGTGGCGAGCAGCGTGGGCGAGCCCTCGGGCAGCTTGTAGACGGGGATGCTGCAGACGGGCAGGGAGGTCAGCGGTTGGTTGAACAGCGTTGGGTTGGTGACCCAGTCGCGCAGCGCCTTCTGCAGGCGACGCACGTGCAGCGGCTTGCTGGCCATGCCCACCAGGGCCATGATCTCCAGGAACTCCTCCTCGCCGGCCTCGCACAGCTGCTGGACGTCATCGCCGCCCTGCTGGATGAAGGCCTCGTAGTAGTAGAGCAGGTTGGCCCGCTGCAGGATGCGGTACAGCTGCAGCTCGCCCAGGGTCCTCGGCAACACCGTCGCCATGCCTTGTTGGTGGTGGGGGGGAAGGGGGAGGAGGGAGGGAAGGGTTTGAACGTGTTCATGAACTGGGAACGGGGTCGAGTTTATTTGTACAGCTCCCTTAAACAATAGCTCAGTAGTTTTATCATATAGCCCAGCTTTACTTCACTAAAAGCTAACGGCATTAATGCTCGAGTCAGCAGCGCTGGAGAAAAGGTTGTTGTTGATATTTCTCACAAACTCAACATTAAATCAAATATGCCTCTCCCTTCAATGCCGTAGGCTGCTCGCTCAGAAGAACTTCAGTAAAACTCTTTTCAGTATACCTTCCATCCTTATCCCAGTCCACACCATGTTTATGTTCAAGATTACATTTTCCATTCAGCTGCTGTATTTATTGTACCAAATCTAGCAATTCTGTTTGCTATGGCTGCCTTTTTGCTCGGCTATTCACAATTAGGTTCCATTGTTGTTGAAGACATACTGTGGACATTTGACCAAAAGTGTTCCCTGCTAATGTGTTTACGAGATTTTGACTAGTGTCACAGATGTGAGTTGAGAAGCAGGCCAGTGGACAAACAAAATATTTAATACAGAACAAAAAGTGTGTGGAATTATTGGTATTGGCACACTAAAGTTTATCTGTACTTTGTCAATTACTATAGGGTATACGGATATGCAGTTCAGTGTCACTTTAACTTGTCAAAAACAATGTTACGAGACATATTTTTAAAGATCTTTTGGGCAAGGACTCAAAAGGCAAGACCTGCAAGGTGTGCCTTCAGGTGTGTCATAGATGTAATCATGGACACATTATTGCTTAACAGTACTGAATAAGAGATAGGTGGACAGTTAAGATGTGGTTTTTCAGTATTGTAATAACGACTATGTCTGTTCCTTGTCAATCATAGCATTAACACTAGCATTAGCTTTGTGTAGGGCTACTTTACCGTAGCCTACTTTATGAATTAAGACATTGAGATTGTAATACTGGCAGCTGAGCATATAGCACACCTTACTGAAAATAAGACCACACAACAAACACAAACGTGTCATTTTACGCCTATGAAGAGAAGGAAAAGTTTTGCCTGTGTGTACGCGCGCACGTGTGTGCGTGAGGCCCTATGGAGGGCTGCCGACGAGGAGTGGCAGCCAGCGGCCCTGGGTTTCTGGGAGGGCCGCATGCCGCACTCCTCCTCTGCAGGATGTGTGGGCGGTGGGCTCGCCCAGAATAGGCCGGCTGGCTGGCCTCATCAGCCGGGGGGAGCCGTGCCTTGTCCCAGTAAGAGAGACAACCAGGGGCCCAGAGTGGGGTGGCGGGCGGTTGTGGGAGTCTCACAGGAAAACTGCTGGGGACGCATCCATTCAACGCTGTCGAACAATACGCCATGGTTCTGGGCCTGGCTCTGATGAAGCACCATCGCAAGCAGACCAGCGTCAACCTAAAGACTGACCATTTCAGTTTCCACGCCACTAACACAGTATAAAGTAGTCCAATGGAAATTGACACTTCTGATTCATTTGCCACACGTGAAATGTCAGTCACAATGAGGAATAGGCTACACAATCGTCTCCCGTTAGTCCAAGCCCCTATATATGGTGCAGCCATCTGCCCAATGAAAATACTGTACTTGCTATCAAAGTATCAAAGATCCACAGTTAACTGCTTTGTTTTTATCACACCAGATGTGGTTCCTAAATGCGAGAGAGACGAGAGTTATGGGTGCCTTAGCCCGTTGTGAAAGAATAGCCTATCCACACTGGGCAGAAGAAAAGCTAGTTGGTCGAGTTCAGATTTTTCACCTGACCATGACAGGCATGCATGGCAGGAGAGCCAGGCACAATAGCAGTGCGGGCACAGGCGTACACAAACGTGCGAACGTACTCACGCACGAAAAGCTTACTTTTTTTTCTTCTTCAGGTGAGTTGGACTGCAGCTACATGTGGCTAAAACTGTCGCGTCAAACATATATCACTTATTATGGCATATTTGAAAACACAGTAAAATAGGAAAACCCGAAATAAATAATTATGCTCAGCGCATCTAAAACAAAGTCAAGGGCAATACTGTAGATAACTCAAATACATTGTATCACACACAATATAGGCTATAATCGTATCAACACATCTATAATAGACGACATAAATTATCAGGCCTACCTGGATACTTCTGCCCCTTTTTCGGTCCGCCTGTGGTCGTAACAGCAGATCTACGGGGTCAACGAGAGACCTAGTAGCGGCTTAATGTTGACGCTGCGATGGAAGCGTAATCCAGTGACAGAAGATATCAATAATTTCCAAGACAACACCACACGCACAATATAACAGAAACCACCCTTCGGTGCGCTTGCTCGACTGACGCTGCTGTCTTGAAAACTTTTATTTTTTCTGCCGTCCACCTCTCCGCCCTCGCGAGCCGAGAACACGCCGCGATGGAGGCGCGCAAGTAATAGCTTACCGCAACGGCCGCGTCCGTGTGCGTGTTGCGATCGGTGTTTTTCGTGCGTCTGCCGTGCGTTGCGTGGCTCGTCTCTCCGCTCCTATCCCCACCTTAGAGAGAAACTGGGATATTCCGCGGTTGTTACAGCGCGCTCACGCCCACGCTCCTGCGTGACGCAAATCCGCGCGTGGGCGGACAGGGGCGTGGGAGGCTTTCTGCATGGAATACCAAACACCGGCAAGCAGCAGCGCAGCAGCCTTGCGCGCCCCAGCTTTCAGCTGGGACCGCGAGGAGGCTTCAACACGCCCGCGCACTGTGCACACGGGAGGGAGGGAGAGAGAGAGAGAGAGAGAGAGAGAGAGAGAGAGAGGGAGAGAGAAGGCACAAGACAAAGTGAGTGTGACTGTTTGTGTGTGCGGGGGAAGGGGGGGCGGTAGGACGTCTTGCATTTTACCATAAAAAAAAAAAAACAGTTTTATTAAGTCAGTTTCAAAAAGAAGTATCATATATGCTATTTGTTTCAGGTTTTTCCCCAAAATAAATATATCTAAAATAATAGACTACAGAAAATGTGTTGTGGAACATAAACTGGTCCTACGTCAGTGGAACAAATAGCTAAAGCTCAATTCATCGGAACAATAAAAAGATGCTGAATTCTGATTTCGTGTGGGAACAATACATGCAAATCAATCAAGTGCAAGATGAATGTTTGATTTGTTGAATGTTTTGATTTTACATTAGCCTACAATGTGTGCAATAACTATATCTTGTTTATGAGCTCATTTATTATTGCTTTTGGCCAAATATGAAAAAAAACACAGACTGACATTCTGACAGGCAGGCAGAAATTCTAAATGCCAGCTAAATCTTGACGTGTGGGTGTGTAAAATAAAGCCTCTTTCCTCATAGGACCGATGTTCCCTCATCTCCCAACCTCTCCCAACCTCTGCCCCCTCTCCCTCTGTGACCACAACACTATAGTGCATGGGAGAAAAATTCTAGGCCATAAACAATAGTCCAATCAAATTTCTAAGTGCACTTTAAATTCTTTACCACCACCTTTACAACCAATAGGAAGAAGGGTCAAAGGTCAGAAATTACTAAAGCTTGTAGAAAAGATTAAATAAAATCAGGCTTTATTCACGAAGGTGCCTGTTGAGAAACCTTGAAACTTCAGTATAAATCCAACAATTGAGTAAAAACAAATCCAATATTGAAATAATTAAAAGTACAATATTTGCATATAAAGCATATAAAATTAGCTCTTGGGTCCCACATGGGGCTCAATACAAAGTTAGACTTCACTTTCACTCAAGTTAACAGCACAAGCCCCCACTGATCAGATCCAGCAGGCCCCAGATAATTTATTCATGTGTGTGTGTGTTATACGTTATGTGAGTTATACTGCATACCACAGAGAGAAGCCACTAAGAAGACTGTAAATTGGTGCAAAGGGCATCAGGACCAGCTTCTCCCATAAAAGCATTAATGATGCGTTTTCCACACTCAGGGATAGTAGACCTGTTTCCAGCACGCCCACCCCAGCCTATCTAATCCAAGCCTGGCTTTGCATGCGTGTGTGTGTGTGTGTGTGTGTCTGCGTGCAGACATGATAGTCTGTGGTTGTTTTGGTGGGGGGATACTAGATAAGCCTCCATGCAGAAATAAATAAATCACATTTTGAGAAATAGAGCGTGGATCATATTAGTGGATTTAACTCAAGCTGTGAACCCTGCACTCAATAACAACAAAACATGGGGAACAAATGAAACTGGATGGCAGGAAACAAATACATTTGGATGGCAGGAAACAAACTGTCCACCTACGCTGTCAGCCAGGTAGGTGGACACAAGCATGTCCCCTTCATATTGCTGGAATTATACAAATAAACTGCAATAATGCTGCATCTCATTGTATTAAAAACAATTATGTAAATAAATATACCAAGAAGCATTTAATCAAGGATAAAAATTGTCTAGTCTCACCTTTTATCGTATCTACAGCCGCAAAAAAAATGAAGAGACCACTGCAGCGGTACCACTGAGTTTTACTATTTATACATTTCAATTTTTTTATTGCTGTAATGCCCGAGGTGGCGGGGTCAAGTGCCCGCCTCCCTCGGTCTTCCTCTCCGATGTTCTGACCTCAGACCCGTAGCTGCTCATCTCCTGACACGCCTGCCACATGTGCAGGAGAGCACATCCATGTCACCTGCTGCCCATCAGGGCTATATCTGTCTTGTCAGTGTCCGTGATTGTCGTGTTATTGCCTGTTTGTCACCTGCGACGGCGTTCGCACGATCCTTGATTAAAACGTTACGAGCACTACTGCTCTTGGTTAACCTACACTGTCTGAGCTTCCTTATTGTGCGCCTGCACTCACTTCATCACTGACAAGTCCTCACAATTGCATGCAATATGCAGTATGTATTTTTATATTTATATTTATAGAAGTTTTGTATTCATGTTACATCTTTTAAATGTACAGTTTAATATTACATATTAAAGAATGTGCATTTGTCTCTTCATTATTTCAACAGCTGTATATTTATTGAATCTTGAAATGGTTGTAGATGTAGAAATATGCAATATATCACTGTTAGCAAACTACATTTAAAGGTGTGTGTGTGTGTGTGTGCGTGTTGGAGGGTAGGGTTTAGTCAGGTTTTGACATGGATCCTGCTGTCTGAGATGTTATTCAAGTGAATTGAAAAGATGAGATTGGCACTCCTTGTTATTTTGTAAGGTTTTCTGTGGGAAATGCAAGAAATACAAGCAGGTCAAAGTAGGCAGTTTCTACCTCACGACTAGGCACCTTCAACTTAAAATGTACATCATACATTATGTGCAGACATTTTGTGCACCCCCATATGTGCAGTCATTTTGCACAGAAACCCCAACTCACCCCTCCCCCACCCTTGTTGCAGTTTTCAAATGGGTCAATTGGCAGCCAGTGTCTAATATGAATGTCTTTAAAACACAGGTATGTGAATCCATATCAAATATGTTTTAATTAAACCGTTAAATTCATGAAATAAATATTGCCGCCCTTGCACATAATTCTTGTCAAGCCAGCAAATGTGTAGCCTATTGGGTATAGCCTATTAGCTATAGGCTCTCATCTTACCTAAAACCATTCACGCAAAATCAATCAGTTGTAAGTGGAAAGGTGCCGCATTTAAAAAGCAGGATCTGGCGTTTTGTTCCAGGCGCGGGCACAAGCCCATATCATATCCTCACGGTGGCTAGGCTCTGCAGCCTAAATGTCCTCTCATCTTTCTTTCCTATAACTTTTCCCTCCCCCCTCCCCCCAAGTAGAAACACATTTCAATGACACGCCCACGCCAGAGCCTGTCAGACCCTCACTCTGTCACAACGCCTACGCTTCCTCTCTCTCTCTCTCTCTCCCCCACCCCCCCCCACCCCCCACCCCTCCCCTCTCATCCCCACCAGCCCACATCCTCGCACTTGTGCTCGAAAAAGAAGCTCTTTTCATCTAAGTTCCTCTCTGGAAGAAGAAAAAGAGGAAGAAATAGAGAGGGGTGAGAGGGGGGGGGGGTATGGAGGGGAGGGGGTTGAGAGAAAAGGAATAGCACTGCTGTATAATTCAGTCTCCAGGCAGCTGCTTGTGAGACACGAGTGTCCCTTTTCATTTGGATGCTACAGGCTATAGGCTGTAGAGGAGTGGGCAAACTGGAGACTCTGTAATTCAAAAAAGCCCCCCTCCCCCCCAACACCTTGTAGATTTTGTGATTTCTTTAGTTTTTGTCTTTTATTATTATTGTTCCAAATGTGGTTGTTTGACCAAGAAGACTCAATGACCTTGGTTTGACTGTCTTAAACGCATATTTATTTTTTTATTAGTACATTTCTTTCTCTCACTCTTGTAAATGAAGGGCTTTCATTCCCTACAAAGTGCTTAACAAAACCGTAAAAGGCGTGACTATACAGGCCAATAGCTGAGGTATAAGCACAGTTAACTCACGATATTGTATGAGGCCACTGCTTCGGGTTGTCGGAGTGCAAATTGCCGCGGCGCACGAGTATAGTATACGTGCCTGTGCGTGTGCATACCTGCCTGTGCGTGTGCGAATGTTTATCAGAGCCTAAAGCCGCGGCGTGTTTGCTGAAGCACTCCAGTTAGCCTGACTTTGTCTGTTGAGAAAGTGTGGGAAGGTTTGAGCGGCTTATGTCTGACTGAACACGTGTGTGTATGTGTGGGCGGGGTGTGTATAGGGGCGATGTCTGTGTGCGTCCATGTGTGTGCGCTCTAGAGTCACACATACATGCACACATACGCACACACACAAACGCACAGTGTGTGGGCGTTTTGGGCAAGGATATGTGTGGGTGTTTTATGTGTAGGCGGAGGTTATGTGACATACAGATATTGTAGCGACTGCAGTTTTTCTGCAGCCCGTTTACCCGGGGAACTTTACAGCAACATGTAAATGTAAGAAACGTCTGTGGGGCCCTGCTGACTTCAAACTAACAAAACGCAGGGCTTTGTGGAAATGTATTGAACACATTGAGTCTGGTAGAAAATTCCCACGGCTATTTCCACTGTGTTGACTATCCGTTAGATAGAAACACCCCCCACCCCAAAAAAAAAAAAAGCTTTTCTGGGCTCATTTTACATATAAATGTACTATGTGCCAAATACATATGCTAATACATATGCGACACATGGAAATAGGTTATTTTAAGGTTATCCTTATCAGCCCATATCCCAAATTACCCTTGTGGTTGAAAATTACATTACAAAAAAGTGTTTACTTGGACTTAGTATGGACACAGGACAAACTTAAACATTTAGAATACCAAACACTGCTCGTCTATGGGAAGCCCGTGGTGTCTATCTGGGTTTGCTGTGTGACTGGGGACTTGCCCACTGAGGCAGGCCAGCAACGACCCCCCCACCCCCCACTCAACACCCCTTGCTGAACCACTGACGTCTGCCCGAACCCAGGCACACACGGCCCCCGGCACCACCGACCACGCACTGCAACAGTCAGAAGGAAACCAGTGGGTCATTGATGTCACATGAGTGTGCGCTCGCGTTCGTGAGTGTGCAAAATGCTTGAGCTCACTTTCGAGATCTTGGTCACAAACTGCCTCCACAGTGCAGATGTCAAACTGAGATGCAGAAGGCCCTGTACAAATGATGCCAAGGCCAGAGATACTGTAGGACATGATTTGGGTCATAAGTGGATGTGTGCTTTGTTTAATATGATTTTTTCCTTTTATTGCTTATCTGCATTATAACCTGCTGCACAAAAAACACTATGGCATTTCAGCTAAAAGGTCAAAAAGGCAGATAGCGGTTGATAGCGGTGACCTTGAAGCGCACGACTTGCGGTGTACGTGACCCAAAAATGAAGAGAAAAAAAAAAAAACTTTATAAACGCTGAAGCGGTGAAAACAATGTGGCCGCGAGGGTGTGAGTGAAGTTGTGATTCACTTTGACGTGAAAAGCCACACATCTCACACGCCTGTCGCTGTCGAGTTTTTTGATCTTCAGCCAGTGGGCACAAGAAACAACAGCATCTCGGGATTAGGCGCCCACCCCCCCCCCCTCTCCCAAAACACTCCTACGCCTACCTTGGCAGCATAAGTCCCTGCCTCAATTATAAAATAAACTATATAAACCTTTGCAACTTAGGGCTCTGCGCATACAAGTACCTCTACACCTCTGTGCTTTTGCACACAAAGACTAGACAAACTTTCACTGGCAAGTACAGGAAATGTACGCGGCGAAGCTCTGACCGGCGCTACCGAAGTGACATTTGTTCATCTCCAGCACAAAGGGATATAAAAAGTACAGGGACTATTACAGCATAAATACATGGTGTCAAAACAAAATACGTAATGCACAGCATAACATCATACATGACATTTTATTGTGGAGAAGGTAGACAGTGTCTCACGTGATATATACAATACACAAAAAACACAAAATTACATATAGACAATAAACACCCATATTCATATCTATGGACAGACACAGTGAACCATACACCATACATGGTGTTTGTATGTTTATATATATCTCTCTCTATATATATATATATATATATATATATAAGGTAAGGTAAAGTAGGTAAAGTATACTTTATTGTCCCGTAGGGAAATTTGTCTTGGGCTTTAGGCCTCTGCATCACATACACAATACAATGCTTATGTGCAAGTTCATAAGTTCATAAACGGTAGGCAGTATACAATAGCCATGATTAATAAATAAATGCAATAAATATATAAATTGTCCTTTTATAAAACAATAAAATGCTAATGTTTAGGACCAGCACTAAAACAGCACTAAATTATATGTTTGACAGTAATATATAAGATAAACAAATGTGACCATACTCAATATATGTATAAACCACATTTCATGTGTTTACACCTATAAATATACATGTAGTACTGTATGCAGCACACATAAATAGATTTACATAAATACCAGTTTTACTTCTGATTATTACTGTTTAGAATCTTGATGGAGGAAGGAATAAATGAATGCTTGTATCTGTACAATCTACGCATTGTCATGCATATATATATATATATATATATATATATATATATATATATATATATATTAATAACACCTCCCACAACCACTTTTATATCTCTGATTGCTGTGCTGTATTCAGGTAGTCAGTATTAATTGTTAGTAGCATATTGATATAATATACAGTCAACATTTGCTTTACAAAGTGCTAAACAAAGCTCCTACACTAACATTTTAGGCACAAGCCAGGGTACCATATGTTGAATAAATGCCGTATTTGCTTATAGGCATAATGTTGGTGATTGAGGACATGCTGTTATGTTAGACACACAAGTTCTTCTGAATGGAGCGTACCTGCTAAGTGCCTATAAGTTTACAAAAGCTATTCTCCCATCAGCCCGGTGCCTTAAGTGCAAATGCACGGTTTCCTGCCCTGTCAGCGACCACACGCTCAGCGCTTTTATTCTTCTCCCGCACTCTGTTAAGAGTCTCTGGAGAACAGCTATATGGTTGCGTTGAAATCTATCTCTCTGACCCCCCATCCTCCCACCGCCCCTGATGCGGCTCTCCTGCACGGGGGCCGGGGGGTATGGACTGCAGCAGGGCCCACGTAGGCCCCTGGAGGTGGGCGACATGTATGGACCAATTGATCCCAGCAAGGACAAAGCCGCTGCATTGTTTCCCCCACCCACGGCCCACACCCCCCCCCCCCCCCCTTCCTCCGAGGGAGGGAGCACATCCTGAGACTCTGGGGAGGGAGGTGTGAGCTCCACTCTTTAGGACCTAGGACACACTTATCTCCTACACAGACCACTGAGTTCAGATGCTATACTGCTAGCCTAGTACTACAAATACAGATGCTCCTGACAATAACCGCTTTCATGACAAACTCGAAAAACAATATTACTTCTGAGAGTTGCACAAAATGCTAGATAGTCTCTAGATTGTAGAAAGTGTAGATTGTATGTGTGTTGTATGCACTGATGTTTCAGTGATTTAAATTAGAGACAAGTATGGTTGGTATGAAATTCATTCATACAAGAAATACTGGCATCTACCTAAACCGGTGGTCTGACTTGTTTTTAAACTATCAACAAACCTTTGAAGCTTTCTCACCTATATTTATTTCATTGTCGATATGGAAAATATTTAGGCATAGCTTTATCTATGGTGGTATCAAGAGGAATTTACTACAGACACATACATCTGCCACATCCATGCAAGATAAGACTAATTATCAGGCAATATAAGATAACTCTATAATATACAGTAGGCCTATTTGCAAATGGTACTCAACTGCTCTTAAGAGACATTACAATCCTAATAGCAATTAGCAGTTAATTCTTTACTTGATATACCATAAAACATTTACCAGGTGCAGCTTTAAGAAAGTAGGTTATACTCTAAGACTAAGTAGTAAAATGTCAATAGTTTCTTTATGGTTATTTAAGTGGCTAGTCTGCTTAACCCATCGATTGTGTTTGAAGTCAGTGCAGGCGCGTGGAGACCAGGATGGAGGGAGCAGCGTGGGCTTGTTGTGGAGGTGTTGGAGAGGGTTGAAGGTCAGTCCTATACTGGACACATCCTCTGCCTTTCTTTTACAAAGACCACCACCCCCTGCTCGCATACTGTACTTAAGAGACACTGCAAGCACACAACACAACATACAATCTTGCTCTAGTTGCCATTTGTCATGCTGTTACATTATAATAGTAATTCTTACAATTGAAATAGTGGAGCCCCCCCTCCCATTAGTACCCACCCTTTAGGCTGACATTTCTGATTCATTAAACACTGATTTAATGTCACACCCTCACACATACCTTCAAAGAAAAACAAATGTTAAAGTCTTAAGTTATTTATTCTCATATTGGGAGACAAGGCATCATCTCTGACCTGAAAACACCTTTTGTTTTGTAACATATGGTATCGAACGGCAACTGTGAAGGAAACCTGCACTCATTTGTCTGAAAATGTAACTTGTTAAAATAACACATAATTAAACAGACACATTTGAGTGTTTTTTTTTCTCTCTCATGGGGAAACCGTTTAGGGGACCTTTAAAATGACCTGCAAAGCTCTCCCTATACATTAAAACGCATGCTGCTACAACGACTATCAACTAAAATGTGTCAGATACAGTACAAACATATGTGTTATTTGCTGTGAATCTGAATTGCTCATCATTTGAAGGGCTCACAAATTAAGCTATCACACATGGCTTGTAAATATGCAAAGGACATTGCATTTACCGTCAAACATCCACTGTCCATAGCCAACAATACCGCATTGTGTCTGAAAGAACAGGCCGTTTGAGCGAGACATGTTGGCTGATGGAATACTGGTCATGGTGACAGCTGTGTCAGCTCTCATATATATTAGCTTGCTGACACACACACACCGTTTTCTATGCCTAATTGTAAAGGTACTCTCTCATTCGACCCACACATTGCATCTCCATTGGACGAACCCATTTTATATACAGTACAGTGCAAACATATGCTGTAAACAAATGGCTCTATCCATTTTCAAATACTGGCCCCCAACAATTTTGAAATAATTTGGCCCCAAAAAATAAAGGAATGCAACAAAACTAACAAATTCTTCAGTTAAATGCATGCAGAATGCATTATCTGAAATGTGGATGCATTTCATACATGTGCCATAGCACGGTTAGTGCGACTAGAATAAATACTGTCAATTTAATAAATGTAACATTGGTAGTTAGTCAGTGAGGTCAATGCGTTCTCAATGGAACAGTTAAATGATGTGGCCCCAATACTAGCTCTGTACTGTATGTACTGTGATTCAGTTCAATCTATGATTCGCCATGTTATACACCATTCTGTTATTCATTAAATTGTGACTCAACAGGCCTCCTTAAAGACACTAAATCAGATACGTATTCATATCTGAGACACATGGCAAACATGTATATGAGCCATGGCATTTGGCTTATATCAGGGCTCCTATTCCAACCAATTAAGTTCACATTGTATACTGTAGCATACACATTGTACAGTATTCTGCATCATCTAGTCTAACCTCTTTGAGCTTGGCATTGTGCCAAACTCATACGTGATCCGTGGTTCTTGTAGGCACTGTACTATATTAGGTCAGATGCTTTTGATCCAAGGTGACTACTGTATAGTAAACATTCTAACAGGGATGACCTTCAATGCAAAGGGCATCCCATTTTCTGAAGCCTTTAGTACTGACTCACCAATGGCCACAAAGTGAGCACATCTATGTAGATGGCATGTCTGGGGATCCCCATTCATAGATTAGATTACTACATTTGAATACTAGTAGCCAAGGTAAGGTCAGTAGCTTGCTAAAGGGTACTTCAACATGAGATCAGACCTGCTCAGCTCAGGTCAGATGGCAGCGTGAATAAGCTCGGGGCGGCTGCAAGCACAGGAGGGCTAGTCATCACCTTGACTCAACAAATCCTGCCAAGCCCCCCCTCCTCTCTTCTCCTCTCCACCCGGACATCTGGATGATGCCTGCTGCATCATAGCGCAACAAAAAAGCTAAAATTAGCAACAGGCTATATCTGGGCAGCAGTTGGCAGCCAGGGAAAAAGAAACATTAGCATAATTTCCTTTGCTTTTTATATTATGGGCGGTAATTGCATACAATTAGATAAATAGGTCTATTACCGTGAATGGGGCCAAAATGGGTTTCTGATTATGTAATTTATGATGTATTAATGCTACATATGAATTGATATGAAGTTGTGTTGTTTTTCCTGGCAAAGTTCATGCAAAGCAAGTTGTCTTGCAATATACATTGTGTTTAGCAGAGTGTGCACAAAGCAAGCTAAGAACTAATTATCTTGTAATAGCAGGATACATTACGGAACAGTCAATAAATGGATCATATATAAGATATTGATTGACAGTGTCTGTCAGGATTAACAGTAACTAAAAATGTCTCAAAAAGCATGTGACACGAATTGAACTGAAATGTCACAATTATGCATCCATTTGCAAAGACATCAAATCTCAAGTTAGAAATTCTTTGGTGCTTTCAGTTGTGTAAAAGGATTTTAAGCTCAGATAACATTAACACAGCAACACAATGTATTTGATTCATCATTAATTGGTATCAGCAATCAAGATAAAAGTGGTACAAAAATAATAAAGACAAGTTCATGAAATTTCTCAAATGACAGTCTACAAGTGCAAAGATTTTTTTTATGACAGCACTGTCTAGAGTCTAGTTTTTGAGGAAGCCTATTACTGTCCTCCCCCACACACCCCAACACCAGGCACACCGCGACCTCAATAACCCCACACACACACACACACACACACACACACACACACACACACACACACACACACACACACACACACACACACACACACATGAATGAAGTCTATTAAACATCATGTAGCAGTTGGATGAATAAGCTACTGCCATCAAGTGGTCAATGTCTGACATGACATAGCGTACACCATTAGATTAAAGCACTTAACATCACTAATTTCATTGGGAAAAAGATCTATGGCTTTCACAATGCACTATCCAATGTACAGCACCGCCATATTACCCTTAGCCCCCTCAACGTAAAGGACAAATAGGCCTTCACTGTTTTCTACAAAATAATTTCTTTTTTTAAATTGGCATGAGTGAGAAGTTTAAGAGCTGACAAAAGTGAGAGTTAGACAGTAAGAGGTACATTACATTTATATACCCTTCACAGTCGAAAGACCTCTTTTAAATAAAAGAGGTGGACTGCATTGAATGTAAAACAGCTAGCACCGAATATAAGTCTGTTTAGTCACTGCTCAATCGCTCCCACCAAGTCTTTATGCTCTAATTTCTTCAGGTGCGTTTCTACTCAAACGCATTCGTCAATGTTAATCACCAAATCTGTTTACATTAAGACTGGATACAATACTGTATGTCAACATTTATATTATTAACCACTGTGTGTGTAACACATTACAATTACAAATGCTTTCAAGAGTATCCAAATGCATAACCAAGAAGGGCTAATAACTGATCAGATCTGCGTCTTTTGTTAGTAACATATGCCAGGTTCAATAACCTTAGCTCTGAATTACTTACTGGCAGCTGAATATCTTAACACTAGTTCTTATTGTAGTGTCCCCAGAACATAGATACTGTAGAAGTAGATAGTTTAATATCTAGATGTATTCTAAAATGGGGCTGGCATCTATTATTAATATTGTATAATCAATAATAATAAATAATAATTATAATAATAATAATTCATGTTAAAAGCTAGATATATGGTTAGAGCAGGCACTTTTGTATTACTTCAAGGGTGTGAATTAACATTGTATAGCAAACCTGTGTCAACCTTATAAGGGAATTAGTTAATTCTGGGAATAATATATATTAAATTATCTATTATACTTAATAAAGGGCAGTCACATGAGAGTTTGAGACAATGGTGTATTGGAAAAGAGCTGAATTACACCACTTCAATTAAGCATGGAGAATTAAATATTCCCTTAAAACATAGCTCGCCCCCACATATACATATACACACACACACACACACACATACATACATACATACATACATACATACATACATACATACATACATATATATACATACATACATATATACATACATACATATATATATATATATATATACATACATACATACATACATACATACATACATACATACATACACACAGTATATACTGTACAAATGAGCCACACAAAAATAGTTTCAAATTAGGTTCACTTAAATGTTCAAAGTGTTTCAACTGTCAATCTGCAGTGTTTTCCGGTACAAAGGCAGGGTTCTCCATTGGCCCTCCTTGCCTTGAGAACTTGTGCGTTTTCCCCCTAGTCTCATCCGAGTCTGTAGGCTCTGAGGGGGCCTGGCGAGCATCTGGGTTGGGAGGCTGTGCATCGGAAGTTCCCGTGCTGGAAATGCCTGGGTCTCCGTGCGTCATGGTAACTGCTTGGTCCTCCTTCGGCTGTTGCTCGCTAAGCACCTAGCAACAGGGAAGATTAAGTGGTGTGGTAGTCCCGGGAGGCGATCGGGCGGTAATACGAAAGACTTAACAGTAGAAAGTACGTCATGCAATTATGACATGCACTTCCATCGTCACGCCAACGTATGCGCGTGGGGCTTCAGAAAATGCATTTGCAATACACACACACACACACACACAGTACTGTACATAGGCAAACTGCCACACTCAAGATGCATGCATGCACGGGCAGGTCTGCACACCCACACACACAGGCTTAAGATGACTCATATGGTAGCACGGGTGCCCATTAATACACCGCCACACACACACACGCACACACTAGTTGACCCCGGTAGTTTTCCATTGACCTTCACATGCCAGAAAAGTTTCTCACCTTTCTTCAATGTGTAGAGGCAGTGGAATAGAAGGGGAAATATTAAACAGTTAATTTTACATTAACCAAGACAGAAGCAATTTGCCACCAAGTCAGTAATCATACTAACATGGATTACTTACACGTATGCATGTTATTTTACATATAATGTAGATATTAATGAAGAGCGGGGACGGTTTACAACTAGAGAATAGTTACTGTATTTAACATTTAACCAGTGCTAGTTTTAATGTAGTGAGTTAAGGGTATCTCTGTATTTAGTCAAGTTTAAATTTAATCTTAACGCTAGCTTCTGTTTTCAATTCAATGTAAATGTCTTTGTTAATCTACAGTACTACTTGAAATTGAGACTTTTTGATAATATGTTTATAATACATGTTTTATTTACATCATCAGCAAGTAGAGATTGATAGGTTATGATAAAAAATGTAAACGTAGTATATATATGCACAGACTTGAGCAGGGTCATGAGAAAAGTTCCTGTAGGAGGATAAGTGGAGGGAGCAAGAGAGAAGGAATGGGAGGGAGGAAGACAAGCATTAAAGGAGACACACAGGGAGAGAAATACAAAAAGACAAGAGGAGTGGAGACATAATCTACCATGACTCAGCGTCTCTTTCACACACACACACCTGCAACGGATGCGTCTCCGCTGGGGGCTTTTTCCTCGCCGCGGCGACCATCTCCCGCACCTGGACCAGGGCGAAGGCGATGGAGACCCAGGGGGCGCCAGAGAGCATCCAGGCAGGCTGGCTAACATCTTCCTGCTCCTCCTGGTGCTTGGTCTTTCTCGCCGGCATGGCGGGAGCCGGGCGCGGCGCGGCGCTCTCCTCGGCAGAGCCCTGGACCAGGTCGATGGTAGCGATGGGCACGGGGCTGGACGGCACCGGAATGTTCTCCGCCAGCATTTTGTCCTCTGCGTGACAGGAAGTGAAAAGTGTTATCTTGACTGGAACACATTTGGCAAACAAGAAAACAGAGCAGACACTTGGCCCGACTACATAAGGAGGTACATTGTGAAGCATTTTGGAAGTTGTCTGGCTGGTACGTCTACTGCATACCAACTGAAAGAGAGCATTGTATTGATGTCACTGTTGTGACAACTGAAAACTGGCTACTGTTGCACCAAAAGAGAATATAAATGTGACTTAAAACAAAGCTTTCCCCCCCCCTCACTTATATAGTGTACAATTAACAAATTAGTTAAGTGTTTCAACTGCTACTATGTTTTTTTCCCCTCTTAACAACACATTATTTGACAATACTACAACACTCCATATTGTGAAACAAATATGCTGTGTCAGGTATGACCTAAGTCTTCCTATTGTTTGTCTGTAGATTTACAGCATTTAGTAGACGCTTCTATCCAAAGCCACTTACAATACACTTGTACATTTGTCAACAGCTGAATTCGTCACACACCCGTCCATTTAAGCAAACTCGTTCTGTTGGAATGACCGCCACAGTCATCAGGGTTAGCTTGGTTGCTAAGCACCATTACATACTGTATCAACATGCCATTAAAAGTACAGTCAGCCATTCTGGAGAAAGACTGTTGATATTTGATCTCTTGAACACCTCTCCATTCAATGCCATAGGGTGCTCCGCCCCACACATTGGACACGCATTGCAAACGCTAGAACAGTGTTGTATTAATTAAAGTATTGTAGAAATAGCTGAGAGCCGATCTGAGCATAACAGCGCCGAAAGGCTTTGCCTTGGAGCACACAGTGCTTCGCTGCATCAGCGTTATTTGCCAAGCCAATGTTTGCTCAAACAACGGATGTTTGGCCGCCCGCCCTCTTTCCCACCTTGCCCTTCGCTCCCCGAGGCCAGACACTGGATGAAGGCGAAGATTAGGAGGATAACGAGCGACGCCATCCCGATGCCCCGGAACGTCTCTGCTGCGCCTGGGAGGGGAGGAAGGAAGATGAACAAGCATTTTAAGAAACAGGCACGTATTAGCATGTACTGTGGTACATGTTACAGTATGTTGTGTTGTGGCCATCCTTACCGAAGTAGTTGACGAACACCCCCCCGACCATGGCACCGCACCCCCGGCCCAGGCCAAGGTGCAGGCCCTGGAGGATGCCCTGGGCGGAGGTCCTCAGGGCTGGGGGCACCGCGGCACTGAGGAAAGAGATGCACGCTGCCCATACTGAGGCATGGGTCACACCTAGCATAGCGTACACACGCACGCACGCACACACACAGTTGTCAAATGTAGACGTGCAGCCAGAAAATGCACGTGCCATTTAAATGTCATTAAGGAAACCCCAGACCTCATTCGCAGAATTCCTACTTTGTTTTAGCCAATAATGCCAGATAAACTGTAGGGAAACTTGAGGGTCAGGTGGATTCAATGTTCACAAAGTTAAGAAAAATATATTAATATGCTATTATTATGTAATATTGCATATATTGTGCATTATCTATGCTGTAGTTGAAAAAGTCTACATGCACTTAGATTTCTCATATTTTACCCACTCAGGACATCTACTTTGCACATATCACAAGTACTATTGCACTACTAGCAAGTGTTCACATACACTTATAATATACTTATTATACTTATTATATCACAATTCCAGTGGGTATGTGAGTTTACATACTGTACATCAAGCTCACTGTGCCTTTAAACAGCTTTCAGGTTCCGGAATATGTCGTCATGACTTTAGAAACATCTGAGTGTACCCGTGGATGTATATTAAGGCCTAACTTCTAACAGTTCCTCCTTGCTTAACATCATGGGAAATGTAACAGTCAAGGCAGAGAAAGAAAACACACCAAAAAAACAAAAAACTAATGTGAACCCCCACGTCTTGTTCATCCTAGTGAGCAATAGCCAAATGCCTGATGTAACCACATTCATTTGTACAAACAATAGTGTGCACTGGGCGCGAGAGGCCACGAGACCAAATGCAACCGTTTGACCATAATGACCATCATTATGCAACATCATGACATGCTGTGGGGGTGCTTCTAGGAGGGCCTAGTGTCCTGCTGCACGATTGCATCTCAACACATTAGCCAGGATGTTAAAGCTTGGTCGCAAATGGCTCTGCAAAATAGACAATGACCGCAAGCGTACTTTCAAAGTTGTGGCAAAATGGCAACAATGGCACATTATTAGAGCTGTGCGATCAATGGAAAAAGTGTGTGAGCAAGGAGGCCTACAAACATGACTCGCTTACTCTACTCTGTCAAGAGGAATGGGCCACACATGATCCTGCAACGTAGTCTGAGAAGCTTGTGGAAGGGTACATGAAACCTTTGACCCAAGATTACCAATGTAAACAAAAGCAATTGCTACCAAATTAAAACTAAAGCCTCTGAACCATTGGATCAGATGTTTACATAGGGTACATCTGGGGATAGAAATAAAAGCCCAAATAAATCACCTCTACCATTATATATCTACCTATATTTGTCATTATTACAATACTGAAACAGACATCAATGTTTACATTACATTTCAGTTTTGGCTAAGGTGTATGTGATCTTGACTTCAACTGTAAATATAAACTCGAATAGTGTATCATTTACTGCATTTCACACAGCCGTCAACATGTGTTTCACAAAAACTATACCGCATTAGTGTCAATAAACGGTTTCCTGTAAAAGCTTTTATTGCATTTTAAAGCGTGCTGGGTGATTCACTCGCCTTTTTCAGTATAACCACAAAACATAAAACATGTGACTGCAAAACTGACTGTAAGCCCAAACCACATCAAGCCATTTTCAGTTAGCTAAGCTAGGATGCATGTATTAAACCTGCTCTGCAGGTGACTCCCTGTACAACAGCTGCACAAAAGCATGAAGAGCTGGAGGCACCTGCAGATAATAAGCTACTGTGCAATATCTAAACTGGCTGCAAAGCAAGTTTGTTTCAAAACACTTATTTTCCCATACGGAGAATACACAGTATTTTAGCATTGGTCTATTTGCAGTATCAAGGGCATTAGCCCATACAGTAAACTTAACACACATACAGATAACAGTACACGGGCCTATTCTCTAAAGGCTTGTTCACATGGTCATTTTGAATAATGGCATCAGGCAAATGCGGCTATTTCAAACAGCAGCACATGGGTACATTCTGTGTCGAGGGCAGGGTGGTGTTATGGCGTCTGATAAGCGGCTTGTTAAACAAACAGCCGCTTCCTGTCAGCTGACTCATACAGAGTGCCAGCTTCCACACACTTCGCCACAAACAAAAAAAACGACATCAACACCATCTTGAAGCCCCCCCCCTTCCCTCCCCTCCCATTTACCTTGCAGGACCTCCATGGGCAAGACAATCCAGGCATTCTCCAAGTAAGAGATGTACAAGAATCTCGCCGTGTTGCACGCCAGCCCGATGTACAGCACCCTAAGACGGGAAGGGTAGAACGCATGATGTCAGGAGCTGTGATGTTTAAGTCTAGAACATTCTAGTCCCATTTACCTTGTGGTTGTTGCAAACAAAAAATTGTCCCATACAATAATCCTCAGGCAGTTTATAAAAAGGAGGCTGTATTGCAGTTGTAAAATAGGTAAATATGAGATAAGCATGCAAGAGTCAAATCCTGATAGGACTGTGTGACCATAGTGACTAACCGTCGCATTAGAAAGTAGAACTCAAGACAATCAATATACCGGGTACTAAAAATCACTGACCTTTTGTCTGGAAAATGGCTTGATCAGTAATAGAATAAGCATTCCCTTTAGAATACGTTTGGTCGTTAATCAACAATAGGCCGCTAGAACAACCTTTCTACTAAGAGAGAGGGTGTGGTCGTTAATCGGTAGCGCCCTTCAAAACAACCTCAATCTTCGCTTTGACGTCAGTTCTAGGAGCTTCCTTTGGAAAGGACAGCGGGAGAGCCAAATGTCATCAGGTGAGAAAGCCGACTGAAGGCCTCCTCTCCCCGAAATCTAACACTGCATTCTCAAATGTCCCTGCTGTGTGCTATGTCCAGGCCACAGAAAGACTCCCCTCAATGATAGCATTGTTCCAGCGAGAGGGAATTCACTGCCCTAGCTACTCTACCTCAGTGATGTGGGAAGCTGATAAGATTCAACACAGTCCAAGATTGATCCCTTTAAGCACCCACAGATCCTCTAGATTTCTGCCCTAGCTCACCGCGTCGATTTAAAGCGCACAGACAATGTAACCTGGTGTAACCAGACCTAAAATACACTATAATAAGGTCTGGACACGCTCCACTGGGGAGTGTTTTCAGTCGTTGCATCCTAACAGGTGTAGACCTTGGGTTAATTATGAAACCATTAGACAAGCCTGTAACCAACCTATGTCGCTACAACTGTTCGTATTGTTTTTTCATTGCCGGAACTACATTTCAAAACAAAATGCTCGACTTCAACATCATCACACTTAGCCACTCACACTGGTCGCCGATTGGCGCACAGAATATTTAATGTGAGCAGGGTTTCCAGACTATAATCTCAGCGAGCGTTGAACTGAGAGCAACAGTCGGGCGGAGCTAGGCTACAAAATAAACAACAAAAAAAACATGAAAATTACGTCGCGAATTACTGCCGCCGGCTAATGAGAAATACTCAAGCTCACAAACCTCCCCCTTCCTCCACATTCTACCCCCTTCTCACCGGACGTGCCCGACCAGCTCGATGAGCTTGTGGCTGGTGAAGTAGGCGCCGACCTCCGACACGTGGCTGAGGATGGAGCAGACTCCGAAGAGCGTGGGCGTGCCCTTGAGGTCCTCCAGGTGCCAGAAGAGGAAAGTGAAGACGAAGCCGTAGCAGAAGCCCATGAACCAGGCCACGAACAGCACCGAGCTGTAGCGCACGCTGCACAGCCTCTTCAGCAGGTCGCTGTAGTGGAACTCCTCCTGGACATTTGCGGGGGAGGCCGGCGGAGGTGAACCCGCCTCGGGGGGGCCCGACTCCGGGGAAGGGTCAGCCTCGGAGGCCTGGGCGGGTGGAGGCGGAGTCTCCACCTGCATCTCCGCGGGAACCTCGATCGCTTCCTGGAGATACGCCCCGCCCTTGTCGAAGTGAAACTGGGTGGCAACCACGAACGCCAGGCCCATGAGCACGCTGAACGCCACGAAGGCGATGGCGTAGTTGTGCAGGCGGTAGTCGGGCAGCACGCAGCCGGCGCCGTCCAGGGTGACCACCACGTGGGTGTGGTCGATCCAGATGCCCACCAGGAGCATGGCCACGCCCCAGCCCAACGAACCCCACATCCTCTGCAGGCCGTAGCGGTCGCGGGAACGCCCCAGGTACTGCAGGGTGACCGTGTCGACGATGGTGACGGCGGGAGCACTGAAGAACTCGCCCACGATCACCACCAGCAGGATCAACAGGAAGATTGTCTCCACCTGGTCCTGGTTGTAGACGATCTGGTACTGTTTTACTGGGGTCGGGTTGGGGACGGTGGGGACGGCGGTGGTGGTGTTGGGCGCTAGCTGGGTGCCGTTAGCGGGCGCCGCCGCCGTGCTATTGCCGACGGAGCTCCTGGCGAACCTGCGGAGAACGTGCCGGTAGAATTCGACGCCGCTCAGGAAGGTGGGCTGGTCCAGGAGATGGTCCAGGGTGTTTCGGCGTCGCCGCGTGCGATTGGTGGAGTTTCCCGGTAGGGTCGTGTTGAAGGGGGGCGGCGTCACCGTCGGAAACACCGTCGTCGCGGCCACCCCGCTCCCGCCGGCTCCGCCTTGTTCGGTGCAGCTCATGTCAGCCGGTTTCACGAAACCGATGCCGAAGTTGAACACCAGCCAGCACAGCACAGAGAACAGCAGCACCACCTTGCCTTTCTTAAAGCGGTCGGCCACCACCCCCCAGAAGGGGGCGCTGCAGAACTCGATGAAGTAGCGGATGCCCACGAGCAATCCGCTCCGGCTGGGAGACATGCCCAGCTGTTTGTAGTACACAGCCAACAGGGGCTGCAGTGAGCCATAGGCAGCATAGAAGAAGAAGTAGAAGACCTTTGAGATGAGCAGGCGTCGGTTGATTCGGAGGCAGAGCCTCTCACAGCAGCCCAGGCTGGGTGGAGGCTGGTCGCTGGGATGGTCTATAGGGGAGGAGTCTGGGGGAGTGGAGGAGGAAGGGGCGGGGCCTCTTGTCTGGAACCCCCGCGATAGGGTGTTGAAGGGTTCAGAGAGCACATACTTTCTCTTTTGTTCCTCCTCGTCATCTGTCAAAATGGCAACCTTGTCATCTGCTGCCATATCTGAAAAGATAAAAACATTATTTATAAGCAGTCAGCTCTGTTCCTGGCAAATGGATAACCTTAGGCTTACAACAATATAGGCTACTACTGGAAGGTCCTGTTCCTTATAGCCAGTCTGCTAACTAGCACATTAATGAGTATGGGATGATAGACTGATACTACATGGAATGTGAATACATACAGTATATTGGCCTACTAGACACACCAATATGGCTCACATACCCAATACCAGAATAGAAAATAACAATAGGCTACCATATCTTGTTAAAGAGAATGACCAGTAATTAAGATATAAAAGCTAGCATGGTGCGCTTTCGGTGTAGTTTACAAATAGTTGCCTACTGTGGATGCAGTTGCTGTTGTTGCTTACCGTAATGGTATGTAATGAAACACCTTAGGAGTCTAAATGACTTGATTACAATGTAGACAAAACAGGACGAACAATTAACGGGTTTGGCTGCTTGTTAATTTGCACACTTGTCAAAAGGCATATCTCCTATATGCTTACAGTACGGAAGTGTTTGACATGATCAATCGCAGTAGCAAGACAAAAGAATCACACGAATATAGTATAAAATGTTGATGAAATACAATAGCCTACATTTAGCAGCGGTATTTCATTTTGCAGCCTTGACAGCATGGTAGTGTAAGATGATATCATCACCACCGATAACTTACCATAACAATATTTAGTATACGTGGCTTTTTTCTTTTCTGTAACTTTATATAAGTGAAAGTACTAAATGATCGAGTAGCCTATTACAACTCAAATTAAACGCATATGTGCACTTACCTGGTCAAGTCACCGCTCCCATCAAACGATGACTGCGCAGTTTCGACCTTAATTTGGACCGTTCCGTCATTCATTTATAACAAATCGCCGTTAAAGAAACATTACGTTCCAAATAAAATTGATCAAATCCACATTTTAGGGGAACTATTTGGATCGCAAAACAAGTGTTCTCTGTAAACAACAGCCTCCACAGCCGCTTCCACCTGTGCTGGGCAGGGTAGAGCACACCAGACAGTGACGGGATGGGCAGAGAGTTACGTCTCCTTGTTAATTAAAGGGGTATACACCATACATCTCCGGCAGGAAAAATATAATGTGAACAGCAAGATACCGTATGCTCTGTTCACACACTTAGACACGTTTGTATTAAGGCTGTAGTTGTGTGCCGTATGGTGTGCGTATAAGGCATAGAAGTAAGGAGGGTGTAGGCCTAGCCTACAAGGCACGAATCAGTCGAAGCGAAATTACCATATAATGTATCAGCATATTCAAATCATAAGTAGACTACACATAGCCTGTAACTGCAAGTAGGATTTATAAGTCAATGCAGCCCCACTACACTCCATATGTGTTCAACGCGAGTTCCAGGAATTAACTCAAATTAAAATAATGTTTATATAGCTGCAGGCCATAATCTCCTTTTTAAAATGTAATATTCTGTTATTTAAGCATGCTTTTGTGCGTTTATAATATTATGCAATTTGGGTGTGTAATAGTTTATTTGACAGTCGTCTTTAATTACAGCCTAAAAACAGATATTTCTTCCAATCAGTGAATCAATACACACAAAATATATTTGAAAGGTTACAATGATTCATATTGAAGTTTCTGGTTCAATATTCAGATAATAATATATATATGTAGGCCTATAACCCAAACTTGCCCTAAACACGACACAATAACATGTAGCCTAATAGATTATAGTTACAATTCTTAAATAATACATAGTAGGCTACATTGATTTCACGATATCAATTGAAATATTTTCAGCCTGTTAGAGAGAGAGAGAGAGAGAGAGAGAGGGAGAGAGAGAGAATATTAGTTGTGGTCCGACTCCTCCCCATGCTGGGTCCAGTGTCTTCTTTTGGCCGCCCTCTTCCGCTTCTTCTCGGCCATCACCATGGCAGCCACCACGGTGATCACCACGGTGACGGTTATGACAATCACCGTGACCGACTCGGCGATGCACAGCTCCACGTCCATCAGCCGCAGGCCCTCCAGGTCGGCCGGAGCCCTGCAGCTCAGGTTGTGGTAGTCGTCCAGGAAGAAGCGCTGGATGCTGTTGAGCTTCCAGAAGTCTCTCTGCAGGTCGCAGTCGCAGCTCCAGGGGTTCCCCTCCAGCAAGATGTGGGTACTGCGGCTGTGGATGCTCAGGAAGGGCTTGAAGTGGATCGCGCTGAGGTTGTTGTCGGCCATGTCCAGCACGGCCAGGCTGCTCAGAGGCCTGTACACGCCTAGCTCTGTCTGGCTGATGCAGTTCCCTCTGAGGTTCAGCACCTCCAGGGAGCGCAGCGTGGAGAAGATCCCCCTGTCGAGCGAAGTCAGGCGGTTGTCCGCCAGGTGGAGCTGCCGCAGGGTGCTCATGGAGGCGAAGGCTCTCTTCTGGATGCCGTGGATGGAGTTGCACGTGAGGTTTAGCCTCCACAGGCCGTCCAGGTGGAGGAAGCTCCAGGCGTCCAGGGTTCTCAGCTGGTTGTGGGAGAGCTGCAGCTCCTGGAGGAAGCCCAGGCCTTCGGAGAAATCCGGGGGCAGTGCGGCGAGCCGGTTCCAGCTCAGATCCAGCTTCTGGAGGAACTCCAGCAGAGAGAAAGCCCCTCCCTCCACCGCGACGATGGTGTTGTTCCGTAAGAGAAGCACGCGCAGTTTGCGCACCGTCTGGAAGGATCGCTCGGGGATGAGAGTCAGCTGGTTGTCCGACAGGTCCAGGAGCTCCGTGGGCGGGGGGAAGGAGCTGGGCATCTGGGTGAGAAGAGCCTGGGAGCAGATGGTGAACCTCTGGTCTCCTTGACAGTCGCAGGTTGGCTCACACCAGCTGCCGTGGAACACGGAGGCCTCTGTTGCCTCTGTTGCCTCTCGTTCTAGCAGCAGAAGAAGAAGCAGCAGCACGGTCAGCTTCATGGTTCCACTGCCGTCCTGGTAGAGCAAAGTAGACCGGCTTAAGTAAACATGTAGATAATACAAGGGAGAAACTATGTCTTTCACAGTTACATTATTCTCTCAGTATGTTTCATACACCGTTATCTTTATGCATCTGTAACATAGTCACTCTGTTTACCAGTATGGAGCTGTTCAACCATCTCAATGGTTGAACTAACAATTGAACAGTTGAATAAACAATTGGCAAAATACATACATATTGTATCCTTAGTAAAGTGGTATCTTCACCAAACACAATACTTTTCAAAATGATGTAAAAGTACATTAACTAACCAGCTAATTAGATTTTTGTCTGAGAAAGATCAACAGAACAGTGAACATAAACATAATGCTACCTTTTTTGAATGTACAGAGTGATGTGAGAGAACAGTCCTTGTAAACAGATGGACAAGCAGAGATAGACACACAGGCAGATACCTACCTCTCTGCACGCTGGTCAGCTTTCATGTGCTGGTCCAAATAAGGTGGACATGGATATTGTGGTGGTACAGCTCCCAGCTTGACTCTTGCTCTGGCTCAATGCTGTTGCCAGAGCAGAGAGAGCAGCCCTATACTCCACAGAGAGTACAAAGAGAGACTTATGGACACAATAGGGGAGACAGGGAGTAGAAAAAGAGCTTGTCAATTATTCAGGCTGCGGGTGTGGGTAAAGAGGAAGGCTAGGAGATTGACTCCAAAATAGGACAGCTAATTAAAAGTTTTTTCCTATATTGTTACGTTTGATTAGTTGTTGTGATAATTCCTTATGTTCCAGAGGAGTTAGCTTACTGAGGAATCACGCCAAATAGCAGTGAAGAATGACATGGCTGGGTGTTTACATTGCCTTTAATTATTAATAGCAGAAATATGTCTTTTGTTTAGGTCTGAAATGAAACCTTAGACCGGGCTTCCAAAGCAGGCCGATAAAGAACAATATGCTTTCTATAAAATAGCTTTTTACGTGAAATCAATATGAAATTGTGGTGTGATTTAGGGGTACATGATATTGATAAAACGTGATATTGATCATAAAAAATGATTGGATTGCACATTGGACTGGTACAACAGCAGTAAAATACCGAGGAGGCATTCAGGCATTTCAGTCATTTGAATGTAAACATTCATAAATAGCTGTTTTACACACACATGCACGCACATGCTCACACACATGGACATGCACACACAGACGCACACACACGCGCACACACACAATTCAGGGTTTAATGAAATTCCATGACTTTAATTTTCACAACCTAATGTATAAACAAATGCAGAGATAATGCTGTGTACCATTGCCATGCCTAACATATTTTAACCCCTGCCCACAAAATGTCCTGGTTTTAATGATTTTCCACTTTCCTGCTATGAAATATTTCTAAATATTTCTAAATTCAAACATTTTCCAGACATGCCATTACCAGTGGGAATGTTTTCAGTTTAAACGTCTATCTAATTTGTGTCTACAGAACTTAAAGTAAAAAATAAAAACTACAACAACAACATTATGCATTCAATGCTGTGTGTTTCACAGTGATGAGTACCAGATGTTAAAGATTTATTCTGATACTGCACATCTATGGTAGGGATATTAGATTGATTTCTCAATGATGGAAAGATTATACCTAAATCCCTCCAAATCCTCAGCCTAGATTTACTACTTGCATCATCTCCATTAAACAAGTTACCAGAAACCAGAGCTTGCAGCCTTTTTGCTATATTCTTATAGACATGCTTTCCAAAAGTGTAAGCTGTATTGTTATGCTCTCTATCCTTTGAAGAACACCTTACCTTTACTTTAAGTCCTCTTGTCTGCAACCAATGCATGTTTAAGATATCGTAGTAGCCTTATACTATGGTGATTTTTGTTGTGGTTTATGATTACTTAATCATTTAATCTGTTTTTCCATCTGAAGATGGTGGAATTCATTTGACAGTACTTTCTTCCTTGTGAAAGTGTCAAAACTTGGGAACAGAATAAGGAGAGTACCTTAATTTCAACACCATCCTCCACAGAGATACAATGTCTGTAAACCCTTCTGCTCTCAGAGAGAAAAGGGGTTTGTGTTTCATGGGTTGTTATCTTTCAGCAAGACCTGACCTGCATGGATTATGCTGACATATCTAATGTAGCCTGAACACTTGACACTACACATTTTGAAAACTGTGAAAATGTTTAAATGCTTAAATGATGTACATTTGTGAAATACATGTGCAATGAATGCAATGGGATAACTTGTTCAGCCAATTATTTCACTGCTATTGAAACAAATGAAATCAGGACTTTATTAATTGTTTTAGAGTTATTTCATATAATATAAATCTATTCAAAACACAACACAAAATAGTTTGATACAAATAGTTGGATAAACTGTTTTATTAAGCCAATAAGAAATAGAAAAATATTGTAATTACAATAATCCATACAATTAAATTTGATAGACCTACATGTTTTTAAAACAATTTCAGTAAAAATCTAACCATCTTACCTTTCTCACATGTCACTTTGTACACCACGTCTATTCCTGGAAACAATGTGCTTGCTGGTGTGTCTTGATGGACATTGATAGACACATATTAAACTCTGGTGGGGCATTAGAGAGCAGGGATTACAGACAACATGGCGATCTGCCCTGATAGATTGATTTTTTAAATGTAATTACTGTAAGAAGTCGCTGATAAGAGATTGTAATCCTTAGCGCCCAAAGATTAAAATTTTGCGTCGCTATAGGCTATGGGGTTGGGGATATTGTGTGTGTGTGTGTGTGTGCGCGTTTGTCCAGATGGCGCCATTTTTTTTCTTAGCTGTAAGGTATTCTTAACTGTAGGGTATTCTGTAAACACACATAACCCTAATAAGTCATATAGGTACTGTATCTTATTCTAAGTCTGGATGCTTTAACAAAGCAGACCGTAAATGCCTCATAAATTAACCAAAACGTAACTAGATTTTAAAAAAGCATGGATATTTATTTAGTTATATGGGTGCACACCACAATAATAAGAGAATGTAGGCCCACTGTACACTGTATTTTAATATTGACCAGCAGAGGGCGAAATATGCACATTAAACGGCAAGTCTAACAGAATATCTATTTACAGGTAAAATACTAACGCCCAGGGGAGCCCTTAATTCAGAGTTCATATCACGTGAGGTTCAGTTATACAGTATATTTAATAAGAATCTTAAAATACCTTGCAAAACTCTTCAGTAAGGGGATGAATTACATATATTTAATCTTGCTATATATTTCCTTTACACACGTGCCACACACATGCACACGCACACACACAGACACGTTACAGTACTGTTTAATACAGTACCTACAGTGTATCCCCATATGTGCAGCACATATAGCTTACTACAGTTTACAGTATTGTACACACTAGGGATGGCACCGATACTGACTTAAATAGCTAGCGGTATTTGTAACAATTGGACAGTTGTATCTGATCAATGGGGCTAATCCAATTAAATTCATTTGCAAGTGTAGGTCTACTGTCAAGCATCAGCCACCTACCCAGGCCACACTATCAGCAGCAGGTTTCTAAAATGCATCTAAATCCTAAAGTAGAGATTGGCCGTCATTTACTTTGCAAACAGCCTTTATGATTATTAGAAATATAATCCTTAACGCCAGTAACAAATAATGAAAATGATATTAAAATGTAATCTAACCTCGACAGTGGCCATTTTAATGGCTAGATGAGATTAGCTGTTATTATTAGTGATGTGGTCTTGATTGTGCTGGTCAACATTATGACCTCATGAGAGTCCTCGCCCAATGTGAGAGGTGCCATCTTGTATCTCCAGAGGGGCGCGAACAACTCATCTCGTATCCTGTATTAATGTCACATTCATTTGAGCTTCACTCCTTCACACACACACACACACACACAATGCCTAGACACCGGTCACTTTGCAGATAGCACACCCACATACACACAAGCACACACACACACACACACACACACACACACACATACCGTGGACACATATGGCATGTTCACACTGAACATGACAGGCACACACGCTCCTGTTGTCTCATTTTTAGCAAGGTGATGTTATGTTGGATTAAAAGTGAAATATGCTAATAATCAGGACATAGTCAGCGAGAGCTGCGTGTGGCCGCCTGACAATGTGTTTGGAATTGTAATGGCCATTGTGGAGTGATTGACAGATAATGGGTAGTCACTGTTCTCATTGTCTTATCTACTCAATTTAGGCCCGTAGATCATCCGCGGCCTATAAGGTGCGTCACTCAGATTCAATTATCAGAGATGTGAGAACAGATTTTCCTTGTCATGATGCTGTGTGTGTGTGTGTATGCACATATGTGCGTGCATGTGCGTGCGTGTGTGTGTGTGTGAATGGAGCAACCGGAGGGGGTTGAGTATCCTACGTATACAAATATTTACATTGGTAAACGTGAAGCACAGAGCCTTGTGCAGACAGACTCAGGCTAGAAACAGACAGACAGAGAGAGAGGGAGAGATGGAAAATGACAAGGCCAATACAGTAGTATTCTCCCTCATAATGCATGGCACCCTTCCTTTTGATGATGAGACGTGGGGGTGGAAGCTTCATACATTAATTGGCATAGAGAGAGAGAGAGAGTGTGAGAGAGAGAGAGAGAGAGAGAGAGAGAGAGAGAGAGAGAGAGAGACTCCAAGCACAGGCCACACAAGAAAGCACCCATAAAGACCACAGGGGATAGGTATGTGTGTGTGTGTGTGTGCACATGGGTGAGTGTATGTGTGTTTGAGAGGCAGTAATATAATGCTTGCAGGTGTGTGCCTGGATTATTATGAGATATTGAGTGTTCGTGCACATTTGTGTTTGGGAAATATACTAATACACTATTATTAAACACGTGTTTAATAATAATAATAATAATAATAGCTATAGTCATAGTCTACATGTTGGAGTAAAATATGAGGACAGTTCCTAAAATGCAAATTTGCTACATACAAAAGATGTATAGGAGATTTTTAATAGTGCGTGACTCTTTTGGATTCCCTGACCTTGTAGGCCCTGTAGTCATGACAATGGCCCCCAGCTGAGGTTCAGACTGCAGCTGCCCATCCTATCACATCAACGGGCATGTTTCTTTTTCCCTCCATCCAACCTGCCCCACTATACAGTCTCTTCTCTGAAGAATAGACATGGCTCTGCACGTCATACGGTCTGGTAGAATATCACCCAGCTCCCATACAGTCACAGACCATAGTGGGGCAAAGCACATAACCAAGCTTAAGTTATGTGTGCCGTAGACGGGCTGGACCTCACAACACACCACCAAGCATGTGCATGCACACACACACACACACACACACACGCGCGCGCGCGCACGCACACACACTCATGCACACCACATCCCTGGTTAAAAGTGTTTTTTGGCAGCTCACTGTGTGAGCTCCTCTAGAGATGTCAAACCTTTTAGGTCAGTGCTCTCTGAATTTTGTAGTTCAACTTCGACTAAATACGACACAAGGTCAGCCTCCAACTGCTCTCCAAAAAAGCCTGGCTGGGTGACCGATGCCAAAAATAAAACTCCACAGCCAAAGAATTTATTAATTCTAAATAAAACATAATACCAAAAATAGTGATAAAGGGTCACACAAGATCATCTCTGGGAACCATCACCTTATCGTGGTGGAGAGGTTTGTGTGTCCCTATGATCCTGAGAGCTGTGTTGTCTGGAGC
>JAODTR010000012.1:544836-557468 GCA_025399935.1 Amblyopsis rosae | reverse complement strand
ACGTCCCCACGCTCGAGTTAACTCCACCCAGAAAATCACCGGACAGACAGAAAGTGAAATAAATATAGGGAATATTTCGCGATTCAAATGGAAATAGATTTTCATAGTTTGTATGTGTTTATATTTAGCCTCTACATCCTTTAATGACATGCTAAGACTAAAATGACTGATTTCCCTTGACTATCCCTTTAAATCCTACAGAGTTCAAGCTGTTGTCAAACCAGTGGTAATAGTAGTTGCTGTATGGACAGGGAGGAAACCATGGAAAAACCAGAACACGTGAGTCTCACTCCTAAGACTTTTTTTATTTTGTTATTAAAAGCACACGAGAACAAAATGGAACATTATGTATCTATCTAGCACATGAGCCCATATTCCCAGCTTTATCATAAAGGAGCGCATGTTTTAATCTCCCTAACATTCCTCCACGTGATTCAGGACGTGCCACGGTTGTTTGACAAGGATGATTTCCTACCGCTTGATCCTTCACAGGAGCTGGTCTTTCCACCAGAACTGATTGTAAGTTGTTAGATAATATCATGTCAAATAGCATGAACGAATAACAAATATTCACAGCAATTTAGCGGATGTTGTGACAGCTGCAGGCGGCACATTCCACCCAGACACTAGATTCATATGACTACTAAAGGCTTGATCACCATGGAGATCAGAGTGAGGTGACATTATCTTTGAGATGTGAAAGAAGAATGAAAGGTTCATGTCTCCTCCCCTCCTCCTCCCAGCTGATGGCAGAGAAGGAGCCCCAGCATACGCAGACCTTCCATGGGGAGAGGATGAAATGGGTGTCCCCGGTTTCCCTGGAGGAGCTGCTCCAGCTCAAGGCCGGACACCCCCAGGCCCCTCTGGTCGTGGGCAACACCAATATAGGTTAGCTATAGCCCCCCTTCCCCCCTCCTCCTTCTTACACACACACACAAACACACACACACACACACACACACACACAAGTTGAGCTATGGCTCTGTTTAAAGGTACATTTATGTAAGCTGTGTTTAAAACTTGCAAGAAATTGCTTTTACTACAATAATTTACATTTAAATTCACATTCTATAGCTCTTCTAAAAGTGTTAAATTTAACACTTTTATCTGGCAAAGTGTAATTTATTTATACTTAAAGGTACTCTGCTTTCAATACAGCAGGATCCAAATAAAGTCAGTCACTGAGCTAAGGTCTCTTGTTTAAGGGCCTATGCTGATCATCAGATTCTGTAATAATTAACAGTTGTATTATATAACATAAGTTGTATTCATTTTATCTTATGTTCAAGGTCTGGATATAAAGTTTAAAGGTGTGGTGCACCCGTTGATAATATCACCTACCAGAGTTAAGGATCTTTTTGAGGTCACCCACACCACACATGGTAGGTAGTACCTTCTACTTAATCTCAAGCATGCTTCTGATATGTACAACTGGCTCATATACTGTAGATTCTCTATTTGCACCTGTGCTTTATGGGTCTGCTATTAAGTGTCTTTGTAGCAAGCATACCCAGCAGCAAATTACTGTTGGTTCTTTGGTAATTTTCAGACTCAGAGGAAATCCTGTAAAGTTGGCACCCCACATGACAAGAATGTGAATACATTTATTTTGATTAATTTATGCATGTTTGTGCATGCAAAATCTAAAGATTAATGTTACAACACGCCTATGAGAGATTCAGCCCATCAAGAGACATGCGGGAGGACGATGATGTCATATATTCACATAAAATAATCCTCAATAAAGCCTAAAATAAAGATGCACTAATGTTTGTTTTGTTTGCACAGACTTAAAAATGATTATTAGAAAGCTTATGATGTCACACCATTGCAAAAACTGAGTAATTTCACTAAAACGGTTTGCACACGCGATGCACAAACGAATTGAAATACTTTTATTCACATTCTTATCGTAAAGGGTTCCAACTTCACGAAGGTGAAATGTTTGTTACTGCTGGTTAATATATTGAATGAAAAAAACTGACTTTTTCATGCTGGTGGTTGGTTCCTTGCCATGCTATACCCTACAGAAGTATTTAGAAATATTTAAGATATGTACCCCGATGTAACTGGACAATAGTAAAAAAAAAATATATATAAATACCTGCATAAGTTCCCGGTGTGTCAAAAAAATTATTATGTCTTGTGAAAAAAATCACTAATTACCTAAGTAGTGATTTTACCATAACCAAAATCAGATCGCAAGTGACTGTTGGCATATTGCCTCCCCATACAGTGAATGCCAGACATATGACAGTCAGTGTTTTGTCCAGGGGTCTGGGTAGGAGCGGGTTGCTGTCTGTCAGGGTTCCAGTCTGTCCTGGAGGGGTTGGTCATGAAGCTTCCCTCGGAGAAGACCGAGCTGTACAAAGCACTGCTTCAGCAGTTGGGAAAACTTGGAGGACAACAGATCCGCAACGTAGCTGTGAGTAGGTCAACCTGCCTTTTGGGGTTGTTTTAGTTGAATAATATCACTTTGTGGATTATATATTGCACTTCTGGATAGCTAATAAATTGTTCAGACCACCAAGGATTTTGTTTTCTTAATTTAAATCATTATGTATTTGCCCCTTTTCTTCCTTTCCACCAATTATTCTTCTGGCATCCAATAGTCTCTTGGGGGCCATATTGTAAGCGCTTACCCAAATTCAGACTTGAATCCAGTTTTGGCTGCTGGGAACTGCAAATTGAGCATTGTGTCAGTTGGTGAGTGACTACCTTATTTGAAATGTTTTTATTTTGTATGTTTTATAGAGCATACAAGAAGACTGTTACTGTTATAATATGTTATAACATGTGCCATATACATATGCCAGGAGGAACACGAGAAATACCCTTGAATCAAGATTTCTTCGTCAGCTTTGGAAAGACACGTATTAAACCGGAGGAGGTTGTTGTTTCTGTTTTTCTCCCTGAATCCAGAAAGGTACACATAACTGTGATTAACCATTTGATAAATATGCTATTGAGTTAATGTTGCACACGTGTTCCTCAGCAGATCCAACAAAAATTCCAAACTATCACCGTAAATGCCTCTTGTCTGCAGGGTGAGTTTGTCCGAGCCTTTCGTCAGGCTCCGCGGAAAGAGAGCGCCTTTGCCACAGTGACTACAGGAATGAGGGTGGTCTTTCCAGAAGGTTCCAGGGTGGTGCAAGACCTCAGCCTCTACTATGGAGGAGTAGGACCATGCACAACTAACACTATCAAAACCTGCAACGCTATTGTTGGAAGGTAAGAGTGACATTTTCTAATCCTATCTATCTAATCTAATGCTAATAAAGGTAGGTTCAGTCATTCTCAAGAACGCTAGCTAACTTGAACTCAAATTAAAACTTAAACATCTGCATCTCTCTCCTCAATGCCATAGGGTGCTTTCTCAGAAGCTCCATCCAACACATTGGAATCACATTGCAAAGCCTAGGGCATTGTTTATGTGAGCAGTGTTCGCCACTTTGTTTATGTTCCTATTTACGGAGCCAGGGCTGTGTAGAAGCACCGCATAATTTTTTCAGCACACACAGATAACAGTTAGCCGGCCGCGAGAAGATAGTTGGTAAATTTGACAAAAAGTGTATTAGCTACATTTGCTAACTATTAACAACATTAGAAAGACATTGTTCTTTAGGCTTTAAAATTGACACTCCATGCCCCTCTTGCACCTGAGTGCCTAGCATTCATCTCTACTCCTCCCCCTACAGATCTAATAAGCTCACACATGTCTCTACCCGTCTTTGTATAGCCACCCGCACATATTTGTGTCTTTAAACTACCAGTAATAGTGGACTGGGGCATACATGGGGTGTTGTGGGCCATTAAATAATAGTGTGTCCTTGTCCTAACCTCAAGCTAATGTAATTAATGTGTATGTAAGGCAAATGAAGAAAAACACACAGTAACAGTTCAGTTTATTATGTCCAGGCCGTGGAATGAGGAGACCATCTCCCAGGCCTACGGCATGCTCCTGGAGGAGGTCTCCCTGTCTTCCTCTCACCCTGGGGGACAGGTGGAGTTCCGTAGGTCCCTGTGTCTCAGCCTGCTCTTTAAGTTTTACCTGGAGGTCCTGCGGGAACTCACAGAGATGGTAGGAGTGAGCGTTAACACGTTGTTACTTTGAAAAACAAAATGCCAGTATAATAAACAATTGAATGTCAGTAGCACTGACACCAACAAATATTAAAATTGAATGGAAAAAATATGGATCAAAATGTCTAAAATTAATGAAATAAACATAGAAGGTTCCCAGCATGTCATTTTAAGAAGTGGAGCTACAAAGCAGCAGCTATGTTTCATTTCACGTGTTTCAGAATCTGCATGAAGACCACCTTCCTGAGGGAACATGGAGTGCCGTCCAGCCCTTACCCAAACAAATCCAGCCCGGCCTGCATGAGTTTCAGGTTAGATATAATATGAATACTATTGAACCGTACCCATATATACTGAATGTTTGTTGTTATTGGTATTAGTATTATAAATCAGTATTTATTAGTCTTAAAAACTAATATATTTATTATATTAACAATTGGAACTTTTCTGATTGGCAACTGTTTACTACTATTTCATGTGATATCATTCTGTGTAGAATGTGCTAGACGGTCAGAGTGACCAGGACCCAGTCGGACGTCCCGTCATGCACCGCTCTGCTCTCAGCCAAGCGACAGGCGAGGCCATCTACTGCGACGACCTTCCCAAGACCGATGGGGAGCTTTTTCTGGTCCTGGTCACCAGCACGCGAGCACACGCTAGGATCATGTAGGTAGATAGCTAAAGCCACTAACGTGTTTATAAGAAGGTAATGTTTGTTCTAGTGCCTCTGTAAATACTGCTGCTATCTACATGTTCAACCCCCCTCAGCTTGGTATGCAAATACTCACACTGTGTTCACACCATAGACCGTGTATATAGAGAGCCGAAGTCACTCCCGCGTTATGGGACCTTAATTTGGAAAAAATATGAATGTAGTCAACGGCGAGAATACATTTATTTTTAGCTCCCGTTTTCTTTGTGACATGAAGCACACATATTATGTTTGTAGTGCTCACTCAGCTCCTTGATGCTTTTTTCAAAGTTGTAGTTGGTGGAGTCAGGCTCAGACACTGTACATTTTAAAGCAATGTTGTCTTATGTGTCATTTTGGCAAGTGTTGTGGTAAGCCTAAAAATTTAACCACAGATGTGCTAGTTTTCACACAGGCTTTACGTGCAATAAACAAGCAATAATCTGTGATTATAACTATTTAGGTGTCAGGATCACTAGTCCTGTGATGTTTTATAACATGACAGTATCACAGTACCCACTCCTCTGCACCAGAGAGATGGATGTCAGCCAGGCCCTGGAGGCTTCCGGTGTAGTCGATGTGATCACCGCAAAAGACATTCCAGGCAAAGCGTTCCGCTCGTTTGCTGGCTATGATGAAGACCTGCTCACTGACAAGGAGGTACACTGTGTGTGTATGCGTATATATTTGTGTTTAGTTGTATCATTGCATCATTTGTTCATCTTAGCTAGTTATCTAGTTAATATTTGCTAGCAATACGTTGCTTTGTCGGTTTTCTTGTCAAGTTGTTGGGCTGCTAGCTCTGTTTAAACACAGTGCATTTCCGGGGCCCACCTCCAGGTGTCGTGCGTTGGCCAGATGCTGTGTGCGGTGTTGGCAGACACAAAGGCCCATGCCAAGCTTGGAGCTGCAGCTGTGAAGGTCCACTATGAAGACCTGTCCCACCCAGTGTTTACTGTGGAGGTGTGTGTGCCTTGGTTCTGTCTTCAAACTGGTGCTTCTCACTGTGAATGTTGGTAATGCACCAGGTGCCCCAATGGTTATGTATTAATCTTTGCTATGTGTTTGTTTATATGTGTCTCTGTCTGTCTGCTTTATCTTTCTGTCTGTAATTGAGCATTGCCATGTTATATCAAGGCGTGTTGTCTGGTTTTGACAGGAAGCCTTTGAGAAGAGCTTGTTTTTTAAACCTCACAGAACGATTGAGAGAGGCAATGTGGCCATGGCCTTCAAAAATGTTGATCAAGTTCATGAAGGTATGATTGATATATCTCTGTACAACACCGGGCTTTACATTTATCACGTATGGTTCTGTTTATGTTTGACATCTTGCACTCAGGAGAGATTCGGATTGGCGGTCAGGAGCATTTCTACATGGAGACCCAGAGCATGTTGGTGGTACCGGTCGGTGAGGAGAGAGAGTTCAATGTGTACATATCTACTCAATGGCCAACAGGAATTCAGGTAAGTAAAAAACACAGGTTGGCATTAACAGATAACAGTGGGTGTGCATTATCACCATTAGAAAATGATTAATTTGTTTTGCAGACATGTCATAGCAAAACAGCTGCAGGTAATACCATTATTTGTGGCTCTGTTTGATTTAGGTGTACTCATTAGCAAGCACTGACAGTCAGTGCAGTCATTGTTGAGAACGCCAGAAAGTTGATATTACATCTCTTTCTTGGTTGATGTTGGGTCAGTTGTCCCATCCTAACAACAAAACAGTTCTATCAGAGAAAGGTCAGTCACAAAGGGCATGTACACTCCTGTTTCCACACAGTCCTGGGAATAGGTGCTGTCAGTAATGATTGACATCATATCTGAAGCATTAGAGTACGGTCACACATACGCAAATTAAAAACACGTTTTCCTGGTTTGTAATCCTTAGGCTAGGCTTCACTGCTGCGGTTCTTTGTCACACTCAAACATAAGCTGTTTTGATATCACAAGTTGGTTTTGCGATTGGTAAATCACATCTTTGCTATTTGTTGAAGCTGCGAATTCAGCATCACATTTCACCTGTGTTGAACTCTAGATGAAGTGAAGATGCCATATTGCATTGCCACAGGAAAAACAAATTTTATTCTCCCCTTTGCTTGCACAAAATATAAGTGAATGGGAACGAATATCATGTCAGATGTAAATTTTGCGCATCCTGAGACAGTAAAAGGCTCTCGTTCCTCTTCTACTTATGTTGACATTGTCATATCTGTCCTGTAGGAGGCAGTAGCAGAGACTCTGGCCATCCCCTCCAACAGAGTAACATGTCACGTCAAACGTGTAGGAGGGGCTTTTGGAGGGAAGGTGTCCAAGACGAGCATCTTGGCTTCTATCACATCTGTGGCTGCATGGAAGTATGTTTACAAGTTAAATTAAAGTGTGCTGTCTGGATACAATTAAAACAATATTGAAAGAATAAACAAAACTCCAGTTTGAATGTATTTAAATATTGATTGGTTTGGATGGTTATTCACTATGGTCACATTGTTGCAACGATGCATATTTTTCTAACTCGTTTTTGTAAATTGTGTTTCGTCAGAACTAACCGTGCTGTGCGCTGTGTACTGGAGCGAGGAGAAGACATGCTCATTACAGGAGCACGACATCCTGTTGTGGGCAAATACAAGGTACTGCTAACAAGAGCAACAGCTCTTATACTATATTTGAACACAGACGTTGTCCTTCAGGTTTGATGACAGGCATGAGAAACGTGCAAATGTTTAAAGGGGTAACTTTCCCAATTTGTGTCTGGTGATTTGCATCCTTTAATAAAATGTATTAATTAACCTGTCTGTTCCAGGTGGGTTTCATGACTGATGGGAGAATTCTGGCAGCTGATATACAGTATTACGCTGATGCTGGAAATACTGTCGATGAATCCACCATGGTAAGAAACTGGGTGTTTTACAGTTTTTATTGTAGTGTAAATTGATTATAAGAGTTATTTTTACTACAGTCCTCTACACCTCAGGCATATTATACATTAATTGCCTCTGAAATATTTAATAATGCTTTGAATTTTGTTTGTGCGTGTGGTCTTTTTAAATGCTTCAATTATTAATTTAGGTTTTTTGATTTAGTATAAAATGTCACACAATTACTTTGGTAAGTAATGTACAGTACATTTAGGTATGTTTCTTTCAACAAAAGATGTCAGCACATTGTTAAAAATATGTGTCTTGTCTTGTAGGTCGTTGAGAAGATTCTCCTCCATTTTGACAATGCTTACAACATCCCAAATCTGCGGGGGTGGGCAGTGGCCTGCCAAACAAACCTGCCGTCCAACACGGCATTCAGAGGCTTCGGTGTGCCCCAGGGCATCATGGTAATGGAGAGCATGGTCACCGACGTTGCCATGGTTCTGGGACGTCCCACAGAGGAAGTAAGGACAATGGATATTAGTTTAACTATACAGTATAAACTTAACCAAGCTGAGGAATGGCATTAAAATGCTATTTCCACATAGTGCTCTTTTCTGACAGTTCAGGGGCACTTCATCCCAGCTCTTTATTAAAAAGCACTGCGCACAGGTTTTGTTTCTATGACAATATCTTGAATGACAACATAACCACCTGCTGCGCAAGCTAAAAAACTAGCTTGCTAATGAAAGCACTAGTAACATTCAATGTGAACAATATATGCTCATACACATTAGATTTTATTTCCCTGATAACAAAATGGCCAAAACTTGCTTCTCCTCTCAATTTGACTCCCTACTACTTTTCTTGGTTACCACGGTGATGACGAGTCCTGCACAACCCAGTTGGTTGCCTGAAAAGGAGCTGCAGTGATGACATGAACAACTCTGAAAAGTTCAGGTGTTTTCAACTAGAAGCGCTCAGAGCGACTGCTTAAAAAAGGCAGAGCGCTGTGAAAAAAGCTGGGTGCAGTGCTTTTTCTCTCGACATGCAGCTGCATATGCTCTATCCACATCGGGAATAATTGAAAAATGCTATGCGGACACTGGGCTTTTTAAAAGTTAAACCACCATAGCTCATGGGAAGGGGTAGTGAAGGTCTAAGTCAAGCAGGGTTAGTCATTCTCAAGGAATCGCTTGCTTCAAGATCAAGTCAAAACTAACTCCCTCCGCCCCACACATTGAATCGCATTACAAAGCCAAGGCCGTTGTTGTTGTGAGCGGTGTTCACCGCTTTGTTTATGTTCTTATTTATGGAGCCAGGGCTGTGTAGACGTACCGGGTAATTTTTTAAGCATACGGAGAACAGTAAGAGATATTTGGTGAATTTGACAAAAGCTGTATTATCTTACAATTAGCTTGCAATAGCTGACTATACCTTTAATTAAATAATTCAGAGGAAGAAAGTAACTCTGGATGATTGAATTTTAGTGTTAGGTAGTGTGCACCCCTCTCTACCTCTCCCCCAAGTGCACACAGCTTGCTTTAATAGGAGTGTGCCTGCTGTGAAACCTCTCCCCAGATTCGGGAGGTCAACATGTATAAAGGGCCGTCCGAAACTCAGTACAAGATGAAGTTTGACGCGGGGAACCTTCTGCTCTGCTGGCAGCGGTGCAAGGACAAGGCTGGCTACGATGCCAGGCGTGCTGCCATCACACTGTTCAACCAGCGGAACCGCTGGAAAAAGAGAGGGATGTCTCTAATCCCCATCAAGTTTGGCATTGCCTTCTCAGAAGCCTTCCTCAATCAGGTACGAATGGTGGTTTTATGTTTATGTTTATATATTTTTTTTTTTTTGCAAAGCAAGTGTTTCTTCTACTGTGATGGTGTTAATGTTGTGTGTGTGTGTGTGTGTGTGTGTGTGTGTGGTTGCAAGGCCGCGGCACTGGTCCACATCTACAAGGATGGCTCTGTTCTAGTCAGCCACGGTGGGGCAGAGCTGGGTCAAGGAGTCCACACCAAAATGCAACAGGTGCTGAACATCTGCGTGGAACCCAGAAAATCACTTGTAGACTGGCCACTGGTTTTTACTGGGACACTTATAGAGTAACTGGAGATGCATGTATTGAGAAAGGAGTGTTTGTGATGTATTACTTTGGAAAACCTGTTGTTATCTTTGTTTTGTGTATCACTTTAATTATCTTATAATCGCAGACTACACCTTTTAATCATACAAAAGGTATTCATAAAACTCTTTACAGTTCTATTATCTTTTCATAAAATTGAATTATTTTGTTATATCGATTGATGTATCTCTTGTATTTATTTATTGTTCTCTTTTTCCACCCAGAAGCATATTTCAGAGACTTCTAAATGAACAATAAGTGAGTCATAACAACATGACCTTGTCTTTTGAACGGTGCTGTACTACCAGGTGGCCAGTAGGGAGCTCCATATCCCTTCCAGTCAGATCCACATCTCTGAGACCAGCACCAACACAGTGCCCAACACCTGTCCCTCCGCTGCCTCCTATGGCACCGATGCCAACGGCATGGCTGTCAAGGTACGGGAGGTTTGCCTGCTTTAAATCTACTAGTCTTCTTACCACGATGCAGCTACTAGCGTTCATCTAGGCAAGTTACAAACATGGCAGTATGTTGTGTTTCTACTTATATACATATGATTGCATATATTATTATTATTATTATTATCTATAATATATATATATTATATCTTAATATACTGTTATTATCTTATTAGATAGATGGTGATTCAGATTTTAACCCTTTTCATTGTTATTCTCAGAACGCCTGTCAGATCCTGTACCAACGGCTCGAGCCAATCAGGCAGAAGGACCCCAAAGGATCATGGGAGAGTTGGGTATATGCAGCATGTCATGACATGTTGACATTTCACACAGCCAGTGCGTAGTTTAAGCCCGTTATAACATCTATAACAGTAAATCCTAATTTTCCTAATTCTACAGGTTAATGCAGCGTTTTTGGAGAAGATCAGTTTGTCAGCAACTGGCTTTTATAGGTAAGAAAACAGATCACCCACCACATGTATCATTTGTGTTGGTTACTTGACACAGGTTTGAACTGTTTACTGTCTGCATGTAAGCTCCGCCTGTAAGACTGCGACCATGGTAACATGGTTTGTGCTTTCTGCAGAGGGCCTGACTGCTGCATGGACTGGGAGAAGATGGAGGGTCAGCCATATGTCTACTTCACATTTGGGGTGTGTTGTAGTGAGGTGGAGCTGGACTGTCTGACAGGAGACTTCAGGGTATGGACAGTACACACACACACACACACACACACACACAAAGACCAACCATTCAATGTCTTGCAGTGTGTGTGTTCATTTTACAGTGACTATCAGTTATTTTTTGTGACTTAAAGTGATACTGAACGCATTTTATATATGTCTCACACTGATGTTTGATGTAAATAAAAATAATTCTGTTGTTCATCCACATCCCTGTTTGTTCAAATATGTCTACACTTGAGACTTGAGTGTCGAGCCTCATCAGTTTCCAAAAAAAAAATCTTATAGTGTTAAATTTAAGATGTATGTTAAGTTTTGGATTACATCTTACATTATACAGCAGCAAACTGGAGTAACGTGATAATTCATTCATTAATTCTACCAGTAGATGTGGAGATCTTTGTGGACAACATAACTAATGTTCTCCTGTGGATATGTGTTGTTCAGGTTCATACATGGTGAATGTAGCTAGGACGTAATCTTGACAGTCAAGGGTTTATCAACAGCTGGTTAAATGGAGGACTTTCCTTGTGAGCAATGCTATGAAAAGTGTATGTCCTGATGTGTATTTCTTGCTCTGCTCAGACGGTCAGGATGGACATGGTAGTGGACATTGGCAGAAGCATCAATCCCTCTGTGGACATCGGTCAGGTGAGGGCAGCTACAAGTTACATTCGGACAAAGGCTATTAACTGCTGCAGCACACATTTGTACATGCTACACATATTTCCTAACCTGACATGCCAGAGGAATTGTTGTCACAAGTCCATCTGGGGAACCGTACATTGGAACTGTTTGTGAATGGCTGTACTTTCAAAAAAATACTTGACAGTTGATTGGATGAACCATCTGGTAGTTTTCGCTGTCGGCACCATGGTCGGCACACCTAAACCACGCCCGTATAGCTATAAGCACGATGCTGATTGGAAAACCACGTCTGTATATCTATAAACACAACGCTGATTAGAAAGTTCAGTTGTTCAAAACATTCAAAATTATCCCGATGCTTTCCAGACTGATTCTCATGGAACAACTAAAGTGAAGCTCGCGAGATCAGGATGCTACATATTTCCTTTTGTCACCGCCAAATATGCTTAGACTACAGTTGCAGAAAATACATAGTTAACGGTTGTTGTGTTTTCTTTTCAATTCTGCTTTCACTCTCATTCCTCCCTCTTCCTCCCTCCATTACATCCAGATCGAGGGAGCCTTCATACAGGGAATGGGTCTGTTCACTCTGGAGGAGTTGAAGTTCTCTCCGTCTGGTGTCCTCTACACCCGGGGGCCATCTCAGTACAAGATCCCCGCTGTCTGTGACATCCCGCTCCAGTTCAACGTCTACCTGCTGCCCGACTCCGACAACCCCTGCGCCATCTATTCCTCCAAGGTCCCAGTGTGCTGACACTGCTCTACTGCACTGCAGTCTCACCAGAGCCCTACACCTATGTTATGTTGCACACAAACGGGGATGTGGCCACAGGGGATGGTAGACAAGATGTGAGCCTAGGAGCAAGCGGAGTAGTGGAGAGGAATGCAAGCAACTCTTGAATCAAAACAATGAGTTGTAATGCTGGTGTCAATCATAAGGGCGATTGAGCCTGTATGTTGTGGATGTTATCCTCAGTGTGTCTACATAGGTATTAGAGAGCATGTATGTTGTGGATGTTAACCTCAGTGTGTCCTACAGGGTATTAGAGAACATGCATGTTGTGGATGTTAACCTCAGTG
>JAODTR010000012.1:533526-544736 GCA_025399935.1 Amblyopsis rosae | reverse complement strand
TGTTGTGGATGTTAACCTCAGTGTGTCCTACAGGGTATTAGAGAACATGCATGTTGTGGATGTTAACCTCAGTGTGTCCTACAGGGTATTAGAGAACATGCATGTTGTGGATGTTAACCTCAGTGTGTCCTACAGGGTATTGGAGAGCCTGTTCTGGCCCTGGGCAGCTCTGTATTCTTTGCCCTCAAAGAAGCGGTGGCTGCAGCTCGGGTTGACTCTGGCTTGACTGGTCCCTTCTCTCTAAACAGTCCCGCCACACCAGAGCGGGCCTGCCTGGCCTGTGCCACACCCTTTACCCAGAAGGTAGGTGAGCAGTTAATGCTACTTAGCGTAAATGTTAACCTGCATTCTCTGTGCATTTTGAAAAAATAATCTGATACTTCTACACAGCCCTGGCTCAGTAAATAGTAGCATAAACAAAGTGTCAAACACCGCTCGTATCAACAAAGCCTTAGTAACGCTTTGCTTCACAATGCATTTTGATGTGTGAGGTGCCGTTGCGGAGGACCTTGGAGCGATACTTTTGATTTGAGCTTGAAGTTAGCAAGAATGACTGACCCTGCCTTTAATACACATAATACTCTTGTTATTCCATTCTGTATTAGTTGGATGTTAACAGTGTGCTGCATGTTGTCAGGTCCACAACATTAGAGGGCAATATTGATTAATTTGTATTTATTTTCAGATTCCAGCCAGCGAACGGGATCAAAACAATAAGCCTTGAACATCTAAAGCACATGTTTCATGAGATTCAATTAAATTACATTTTTTATTTGACTAAATCAGTTAAACTGACCACAAGTTGAATGTAATTAATTAACTAATTAATTATAGTCCACCTCATTTTAAAATATTTAATCAAATGTTCAACCATGTTTTGCTTAAATAATGACATCTTGCAACACATATCCTATAGCATTTCATGATAAATGTCCAGCTGTGAAATATAAATGTAATTCTTAAACTTATACTTATATTTTCCTAAATGTTTTGTTTTTAATGAAATAATAATTGTTTATTAAAGAATATTAGACATTGTTCCTTGTGAGCACATGATTGTATGGTTTATCAGACTTTAAATATTAAATGCATTAACAACTAAAACTGGCCCAGATGTATATGAGGCGAGTCGCACCAGCTCCTTTCTCCAACAGCATCGCCTGCTGGTTATCGTCAGCAACCGAAGCCAGGGAGGTCTTTCACACAGGGCATTTAGCATGTTTTGAGAGAGGGGTTGGTTAGAATAAACACAAGTAAGGGCAATCCTGTATGAAAATCAACTTAACTTCCCAGCAAAACGAAATATATGAAATACACCAATTTATTTAATTTATTTTGTTCGGCGGAAACGGCGGAAATCATAAAAAAGCAGACATGCGCACTAAATGTAAACTCAGCCACAAGGAAGGTCTTTTTGTTAGGGCCGAGGAGAAAGCTCAGATCGTTTTTGATTTCACAGGTTCACAACCGTTTTTTATCTGCATTAATTTAGGTAAGTAGCCGCAATTTCACGAATAGTTGCCTGTGCTGTTTAACATCAAGTTGATCTAATCACACCGTGACATGCTCGTTTAGCTCAGCAGATTAGGCTTTCTGAATTCCGCTTTAGGGCAACATTATGAAAGGAAAGTACCGTAACTGCTACGGTACGCTACTGTACCATACTAGTAGTGTTAGCTGACTGGCTAAACGGTAATGCTCGCTTACTTATCCGAGGATGCCGTGTAGTTGAGGCCGAAGTTGACACTTTTAAATCTTTACGTTTTGCTAAAATAAAATAAACTGCAAGTGATGTCTCTTGAAATGTATGGCTTACTGGGGTTAATTTAGTGCATACGTCTAGCGTCCCCGGCTAGCTGCTGTGGCTGGCGCATGGTGCTGCGGCCCTCCACAGTAGCCAGTTGTAGCCAGTTGTTTTAGGATTTAGGAGATCCATTATAGTGATTAACAGGTGCTTACCCACGATTTCACACAAAATCAATAAGAACTGTCAACGTTGCAAGAAGGTGTGAAAAACCCCTAACCATTCTACATTTTGGCGACAGAATATTTACAATGAATTTCTATTTAATTAAATCAATTTCAGAATATATTAAATAAGCTTCACTCAGACTAACATCTGAGCACTGTTGGCTGCTGAATGTCATTTCGTAGGGTAAAACTATGTTCACGATGACCAATTATTTTCCACAGGGTGTCTTTTATGAATAATCAAAAGCAGCAAAAGCCAACGCTAACCGGACAGCGTTTTAAAACTAGGAAAAGAGGTATGACTTTGTCATTAGAATTATTTATGGACCCGCATCTTTGCATTTGTTGTTTTCAGGACAGGCCTTATTATGTTGTCTAATTCTACCTTGTTTTCCTGCCTGCCTCCAACAGATGAAAAGGAGAGATTTGACCCTACTCAGTTTCAAGAAAGTATCGTACAAGGCTTGAATCAAACTGGCAGTGATTTGGAAGCTGTTGCAAAGTTTCTTGATGCCTCTGGCGCCAAACTTGACTACCGCCGGTATGCAGAGACACTCTTTGACATCCTTGTGGCTGGCGGAATGCTGGGTGAGTGTTTTGGTTTCTATTACGCTAACGTGGGGGAAGAGTTCATAGACCGTGTGTCGAAATGTCTTGGGACATTTTTAGATGCCACGTATAACAGTGGCCAGCAAGTACTGTGCAGTGTATTAAATCTCACTTTCCCACACATCAAAGGCTCTGGCCCTATGGCCCATTGGGCCTATTCACTGTCAATTCACTGCTCTCTGCATGGTTGAGCGGGGGTTGATACCTGGAGGGGGGTGGACGAATATGTCACACACGCACACTTGGATCTTGAAATTCTTAACATGGCATTTTACTGTTGTGTGTTCATTATTAGTATGGATAGGATTTCAATATCATTGTTTGTGCTCGCAGCTCCAGGCGGGACCCTATCTGACGACCTGACCCGCACTGAGTTCTGCCTCTTCACGGCACAAGAAGACCTTGAGACAATGCAAGCATATGCTCAGGTGTGAGTCTTGAGAGCCTTAAGCTAATGCTTTCTGCGCTACCAGCGAGTGTTATGTTTAGGCTACTGTGTTTTCAGGTCTAGTGTTAAGTCACACTTAATCAAATTGGCATTAGAGGGGAGAAAGTGTAGTGGTACAGCAAAATAAATTAAGACAAATAACTATGAAAATACAATAATAGAACGCACTAGACGAAAGCCATATTGCAAAATACACACAGGTCTGACTATGCACTCCACGCCAGCTAGAGTAACTTTAATCAGTAGGGGTGTAACGGTTCTGAAACCGAAACCGCGATACAAAAATCCACGGTTTCGTGCCGCGGTCCGCACACAGACACACACCCAACCTTCTACAGATGCAGCCTGCTGAGCTCTCAAACTACAATTTTTATTTCACATTTAGCTCAACACTAGATTAGAAACACTGAGCGTTTATATAGTTGTCAAAACACAATACAAAGTGATTTATAGAATGCATGTGTTCTCATTCCTGTCATGGCTACGTGTGACGGGGGTTAATTCGATGTAAGATTATGGCAACTATTGTATTGCATTCGCTTCTTTACTAAACAATGTGGAATAATATCACACTTTATTTAGAAACATCAATGCGTGTGTGTGTCATTTTGTGCGCAGCGCACACACGCACACATACTGTCATCTTCGTGGGTGGGTTAGGTATGACGCAGCAGTTACCTTTTCTTGTGGGTGTCTCTTTCACAAAACCTGACGTGTCAATAAAATATCCATGTCTGCCTGCCAAGGTATGAGAACTGTCCAAAACATTCCAGGTTATTTTTAATTCAGTGTCTGGCCGCTGTCTGTTTTGCCATCATGTGGTTCCAAACTGTTAGATCGTCTGCTTGCATTTTGTAACTTGTAGCAATGAAGCTACAGTGTTCTTAGTATTCCAAATAGTTTATTTTAAAAAGGTGTCCTATTTTAAATCTGAAGATGGCAGCAAACAATTACTATTTTCTGTGTTATGGATATAGTGGAATATTGTCTTTAGTAATCTGATCTCATCGTTTTGTTTACCTAGTGCTGGCCCTACAGCATAGCAGGCATGTGTGGGCGGAAACAAAAACAATGTTCTTGTTTGGCTGAGAAGCTGGTACTAGTATGCCATCTAGTGGCAGAAAGTATAGACTATTCTACAGAATGTAATCAAGGCCAGAAAAAATTCCCTAATTATACCGCTCATAGTAAGAAAACAATAAAACAGATGTGAACCGTTACACCTCTAGTAACCAGCCATGACACTGTTGATCCATTGTAGGTATATCTGGAGATGTATGCTGTTCTGTCAACATCTTGATAGCTGTTGATTGCACTACAGCGCTCTACAAGCCAAATGTGGCACGCACACACCCACTAGTTTAAGCGACCGCAGTTTGGCTAATGTATACCGTATGCTTTCACATAATTGAATGGAAGCGTGGCAAGCGTCAATGTGAAATTGTGATTTGCTGTTCACTCTATTGTAGGTTTTTAACAAGCTGATAAGGCGTTACAAGTACCTGGAGAAGGGTTTTGAAGAGGAGATCAAGAAGGTTGGTGCACTACTGCGATTTAATAGGAGTCTGAACCAGTTCTACTTGACAGGACTTGTCAAACACTCCTTGTTTTACAAGGTGTTAAATCAAATGTTATGAGTTAACTATGCTGGTATTCTATGCATGTTCAGAAAATGTAGATTTATAGTTTCACTGTCTGTGGTTGAGGGCAAACACATTCTCAATTAAATGGTATTTAGATTTAATGCAGCATGTTTTGCCGGTGCTGTTTTTAAAATCTGAATATTTAAAGTGCACAGTTTCCCTTCCCTAATGTAACCATGGTGAACCTGTTAGAATCTGCCCTTCATGTCTTAGATAATGACCCACTACTGTCACATGTGGGGATCCTCCAGGACCAGGATTGAGGACTACTGCTGTTGACCTGGTTATGAAATGGGACAGCAGCTGTTCATTAACTTCTTAAACACCAGCCCCTCCCCCCCCCCTAGGAAAAAAGCCTCAGATCTAATGCCACAAATAAAACAAGTTCCTCCTCAACCAGGAGGCCTACGTGCACCCTTCTGGTCTCATTTGATAGGGCAGACGCTATTGAATGTGAATACATTATAACTAAACATTTATATTACCATTGCAAAGTATATAGATGGAAAACGGCAACATTTTAAGATTAAATTTCCGCCTAAAAATCTACTCCTTTTTAAAGTAAAAATATCTTTGTAATGATGCAGTTGCAGCCCCAATCCTATAGAAATCAATAACCCAACATCTGAATATTACCTGTGCAATGGTTGATTCTAATAGAGTAAATCAGAGCAGATTGAGAGGTTTTATTGGAGGCATGTCGGGCAGAATCTCCACTTTAGCCAGTTGGTCACATTTGGGCAGTGCCATTTGAAATGTCCCATATACCAAACTGTACAACTACTTTCATTTCACTTACATGTAACTATAGGTATTATATCTAATAAAGCTGGTTTGGCTCTGTTTTGAAGAAAAAAAATGGAAAAACCCAAATCATAAAATCAGAATATTTAAAGGGCATCGTGGAGTTTAAGAGCTTTCATTAAGGTGCGGTTCTTGATTTGCAGCAAAGTGTCAACCTTGTTTGTGTCCCCTGCAGTTGCTGCTGTTTCTAAAGGGGTTTACTGAGTCTGAGCGCAACAAGCTGGCCATGTTGGCAGGTATACTGCTGGCCAATGGTAACATATCAGCCTCCATCTTAAGCAGCCTCTTCAACGAGAACCTTGTCAAAGAAGGTGAGGTGTTCGAATGGATATGTGCATAACATCTAACTGGTAGGATTGAGGATTATATTGTTGTTGTTATTAATTCTTATTCAGAACTTTGTTACCTGAAAGATGTTCTTTCATGTTAATAAAAACGTGTTTTATGATCTGATTCTTTATTCATTGAATGTGCTTACAGGGGTATCTGCAGCCTTTGCTGTCAAACTGTTCAAGTCATGGATTCACGAGAAGGACATCAACTCTGTCGCTGCTAGTCTCCGCAAAGTTAGCATGGACAATAGACTGATGGTAAGCCACTCATGCCTTTCTGGTTATTCCAGACTGCCATATATCGAAGTCTACCATTTAATGTACATACAGCTGATGGTGTGTGTGAGACATATGCCGCAGTTTTATTTTGACATGTCAGAACTAGGTATGTCCTGATCCGATCTCAATGATTTGTATTTGGACAGATCAAGTTTACTGTTCTGTGCGGGGGAAAAAAGAATCCAGTACATCTACCAGTGTTTGTTTTCTGTCAAATGTGCCTGTCAATGTGTCTGCCGCCACAGTTGGATTAGAGTAGCCTAGTAAATGAGACAGTTGACTCAGTGGAAGCTTTAAGGTAGTAGGCTCTGGCTATGAATGCATTGTAAACCCTCTCTACCAATGAGCGCTGAGGTAGGCAAAATCAACACAAGACATGGGCCTAAATGTAGTATGGTTAGGCCTTCATATCACTCTCCTGATACGGTGTTGACAACCTGCCACACTCCCGATGACTAGTAAATCAAGCATATGTTAACCATTGTGTTTATGCACTGTAGGGCTACTACGTTACTGGTCATATTTGTTATTGTTATTTGTTATAACGCAAGCTGCAACTTAAGGCCTATATCAGGCTCCCTCATATAGGGTAGCTATTGCTGTAAAGAACAATTTGTTTATAAATAATGTGTTGTAATGTGCAGTCTGCAACAGAGCAGTTTGCGGCCTTGCCTGGATTCATGGTCGTTAATGACGTTGCACATTAGTCCTGCTTGGTTTCATAAAATAGCCTGCATTATACAGTTTGCTTGTTCTGTTGTCTGTTCCCACCGGATCTCTCCTACTTGTAATAACTGCTATGGTGTGCGTAGGTGTGGCTCTGGATCTGTAACTAGGTACACACAGTGGTGCAGACCAAACGCAGTAGTGTCTTAGTCTTAGCAATGCATTTCCAATTTGTGGGCGGGGAGCTTCTGAGGGAGCACCCTATGGTATTGAAGAGAGGTGTGTTTCTTGGAGTTCAATTAAAGGCAGGGGTCAGTCAAGGTCAGTCATTATCCAGAACGCTCGCTAACTTTGCGCTAAAATCAAAACTGTGTAGCTCCTGCACAGTGCTGCCTCACACATCGAAATGCATTGTAAAGCAAAGCGTAGTGCTACAGAAATGCTTTTAGAAGCCATTATATCAAAGTTGTTGAAAAAGAAAAGACCCTTAGGGTTAAGAGCGTTAATAACTAAATATTGGAGGACTCGGATCAGAGGGCAAACATATTTGGTTGGGTCAACCAGATCAACGTCCTGGGTCGTGAGCAGTTTGTTGGGAGCTGCTGAAGCCAGTAGATCAGGACCATCTTTCTCCAACAATGGACTTGGAAGTGATCTGAATTCACAATGCTGTTGTCCCAACAGGAACTCTTCCCTGCCAACAAAAGGAGCTGCGAGCATTTTTCTAAGTACTTCACCGACGCCGGGCTCAAGGAGCTGTCTGACTTTGCCCGGAACCAACAGTCCATTGGGGCCCGCAAGGAGCTCCAGAAGGAGCTCCAAGAGCAGATGGCACGTGGGGATCCTATCAAGGAGGTTAGGCCCCATAACTCTAGTTTTAGACCCAGACGTCTCGACAAATCACACTGTGATTAAGTTATTCGCGGGCGTGATAAATGTGCAGGGCCCTGCACATTTAAAGAGATTACTTCCCTAACAAAATGCACTAAACTTTATTGGCTGGCTCCTTTTGATTGACCGCTCAGAACTAGCATTTCTTCTTTTATGTACGTAATGGGAACTTGACGAAATCATATGGTCCATTGTCAATTGTATAATTGAAAAATGACAGTTTATCTGAAGCACAGAAGAACGGTTTACACATTTTACAGCTGATGGTGGATGACCCTTATTATACTTTATTTTTGTTAATGAACCATGTGCAGCAATGTATAATAATGAGGTGATTAATCGTTGACCTGGTAATCGAATCGTGAGACCAGTGAAGTTTTACACCTAGTTTTTTGTCTGTGAAAGTCAGGGGAATTTTATGTTTGACTTGTGGGAACCTTGTTAGCTGCAGCACTGTATAAGTATTTGTTCTGCTCAGGCTGTTTTCCATGAATATCTTGGAACGTATGTGTTTTAAAGCTTTTTTTATTGAATTGGTCATCAAATATACCTGTAAATGCAGCATTTTGCTCCCCTCCCTCATGACACACAGACCGTTCAGTCAAAGCGTTCTTCTTTAATATGGATACTTTGCGTTTCTAGATTATCACCGCCACCAAGGATGAGATGAAGAAGACCAACATCTCTGAGCAGACTATGATTGGCATCATCTGGGGCAGTGTGATGAGCTCAGTGGAGTGGAACAAGAAAGAGGAACTGGTGACTGAGCAAGCCATCAAACTCTTAAAGGTAACGAACCCTTAAAGTGAACCAACAGGAATTTGACAATTGACTTGGAGTTGAACACTGAATGTATGTATAAGTCTTGTGTGGAGAGCTTGTGCACTGGTAATATATGGTGGACCCATGTCTTACCTTGTTAGATGATTTCTGTTGGACTTGGCCACTGAGTGAATGTGTTATTCCTGTAGCAATACAGCCCTCTCCTGAAGGCCTTCACCTCCCAGGGCCAGTCTGAACTCAGCCTGCTGGTGAAGATCCAGGAGTATTGCTACGACAACATCCACTTCATGAAAGCCTTTCAGAAGATTGTGGTGCTCCTCTACAAAGGTTGGTGGTGTCTATAGCCCTCATGTGATGCTAATAGCCTTTATTAACCTTTTCTTATTTGATACTATTGTGGGAAACCTTAGGCAGGAGTCTCACTTAACAACACCATTGTACGTGCCACACCAACAGTAGGGTATGCTGGTTTTAGGGTTGGTCTTTTTTTAAATCCTGCTTTCACATTTTAAGCTCGCGCTCATATTCACCCTACACCAGAATTATGGAGAACTGCTCACTAACATAGATTTAGACAGATTTGTGAACAATATTTGAAAGAAATTTGCCTTTTGTGTACATAGAGAAAGTATTAGATCTTTGTGATTCGGGGCAAAACAAAAGTGAGTTTATAATTTTGTTCAGTGTATTTATACGCCACCTTTCGTGAATATTTGATATGTTCTTTTTGACGCAATAAACCCCCCCCCCCTTCAGTCTGGTGCCAATGGCCTAGTCCTTCGTGGCCGTGTGAATATTGGCACCCCAAGTGATTAACTGAATATTGTAAAACTAAATGGTCTCGCAGAGCCAGCTGTTACTTACTGCACGTCTGGCTAACTGCGTCAAGATCCGCCTACTTGACAGGAGAGGTATTTTGATTGACATTCACAACGACCACCTGTGTAACTCAGTGACAAAGATGGATGGACAAATGCGTTAGACTTGCACACAGATTAATTTGTTGAAGCTTACCAAGTCTTGTATATCTATTTGATAAGTAGGCTACGGTTACTGCTTAAAAGGCATCTGAAATTAGTAAAGCTCTGCACTAGTAGCGCACTGGAATTACAAATACAGCCTTCTTGAGTGACAATGGTAACAGCCAATGAAAATCTACTTTGGGAAAGTAATCAATCTTAAAGTGTATATGTATCAGACGTTCAGTGCTCCATGGTATGGGTTTAAATTAACAAAGCCCTTGTAGCATATGTTTGTCTGCGCTGTATTCTGACCCGCTTGTTTTCCTCTCAGCGGATGTATTAAGCGAGGAGGCCATTATGAAGTGGCATGCCGAAGCCCACCTTGCCAAGGGGAAAAGTATGTTCCTGGAGCAGATGAAGAAGTTTGTTGAGTGGCTAAAAAATGCAGAGGAAGGTAATGTGTCTTTTTGTTAAACATATTTACATATGATGGGTTGCCCCTGGTATTTGAAAACAGGCCTCATTGTTGTAGTGAATGGACATAATGCAGCAATGACATAACACCTGTCGGTGACACTATGGTTTAGCACAAATGTTCATGTCATTTCAGTGTTGCTGGGTATTGTTTGAATGTACTAACTTGACATTCCCAAATGAAAATGTCCTACATCAGGCTCCTTCAACTTAGGGCTGTACGATATAACCAACATTTCATATCTTGATACAGATTATTCAATATCCTGATAACGATACATATCACGATATAGCACATGTTCTGTAAAATAATAGAGGGGTGTTGTGCTCACATTGCATATGTGGAGAGGGGCAATCCCGCCCTCAACCATAGTGAGCAGATGAGATGAACTCGCAATCTGTTACACTGAGTAAACATAGTCTCTACTAAGGATGTGACGACAGCAGTTTTGTAGTCTATACCAATAGCAGTGAAATTCTATGGGTCTTGATACTCTATACCACGGGGCAAAAAAGTATTCACATGTACTTAAATGAGGCTCTATTGTAAATGTAGCCTAGCTACCAAATTGTCAGTTACTAAAAGCTAGGGGTATCAATATATCAAGCTCATAACATTGTATGGTGAGACTGCTGCCAAATGTCAGCTCTTCTGAGGCTGGGGGGTTATCTACAGAAGTGGTTCTAAAACTTTTTACACAAAGTACCACCTCATAAAATGTTTGGCTCTCCAAGTACCACCATTATGACGACACAATTACGTCGTCGTAGTAGACTACTAATACATGTATGTCTTCTGTTACTGTAAGATTATTGTCGTGTGATATCAGTCTGAGGCGTTCTCCCTCAACATAGTTTTGAACAGTCAGAGTTTGGCAGTGGCGTGAGCTAGTCTCATCTGATCATTTAATTATTTATTTTGTTTCACATAAGGACGCAAAATCGCCCTGGCATTGTTGCGGACAGGCAGCAGTAGGAGTGATATTGTGTTTCACCACACATACAACACATACTGCATGTAAGCGTAGAGGGGCTCTGTTTCACTCATTGAACTATACTCTTGAGAAATGTTGTGAGGAAAAACTGCACTGAAAAGAATCCAAAACATTCAATTAGGCCTAACACTGGCTACATTCTGGAAATAAGGACTTTACTCTGGGAGAGAATGCCACTGTAGGCTGAAGTGTTATATACGCAGCTCACAATTGGGTAACTTTGTTGTGAGTAGACTAGTAGCCTACGCCTACAGTATTGCGCTAACTACACAATGGCAGTCAATCAATCTTTATTTATATAGCACTTTTCATACAAATTCATGTAACACAAAGTGCTTCACACTACGTCATTA
>JAODTR010000012.1:503899-524697 GCA_025399935.1 Amblyopsis rosae | reverse complement strand
TTTTTCAAATAAATCCATGTTAATTAACTACCCAACCTGCGTTTGGTTTCTGCCACCCCCACTCCTGTGATTGTGACGGATAACAAATTTCCATCGAGAAAAGCTTTTAGTGTGGCTCTTTGCTTCTAATATATTCTAATAAAACTGATGCTATATTTTAGGGTTGGGTATCAATTATATTGAATCAATTCAGTTTCCAATTCCGATTCTTCTTATCTAATCCGGTTCTTATTATAACCAATGTTACTTGCAGTATTAATCTTGTTTAATCACTACTCTTTTCCATTTTAGAATTTAATCCAACCTGTAGAATTCTCATCTTCATTTCGTGAATTTCTTTCTTCTGATAATTCCGTTTATGATTATGTAATGACCTAGAGTAGACCATTTACATGCATTGTCAACATTTTGAGTTTCAAGGCCTATCGTTGTTCAGAGTGGAAAAATACCATACATTTTTAGACCAGTGGGGGTGCGGATTGATAACAAAGCTCAGTGTAATTAAAAGACTTGTTAAAAATAAAAATAAACGTTGTGGGCTTATAACGCTAGAAAAATATATTCATTGTTTTAGCATGGCTGTAGCTCTAGTTGGTTATGCATTCGGCTCCACTACTGGTAGAGCAGAGGGCTCATGTGATTATGTTTGTTGTGAACGTTTTAGTCAAATATACGGAAATGTATCTGATAATTGTGGACTAGGAAAGAAACCGCAAAGATGTAAACAGAAGTGTCTCATCAGAAGTGTCTGGCATGCTTTCTTTTTTAAGTTTAGTCAAATTACATTATTTCAGCCGTCGTGTATCAGTTGCTGGCAGATAAAAAGGTAAAATGCAAACATTCGGAATATAAGCAGAATCGAAATACATGTGTCTTTTCGAATCCACAGTTCTGTGAAATTTGGAACCGGTTCTTGATACCCAACCATGGCTATATTGCAGGCAGCATCTACGTTAACCTCTGTAGGACCCACAATTGTTGTTTTAGATTTAGAGTTTAGATTTAGAGTTTTCACGTCACCTTCATCACACCTGTAGGTAATAGAACAATGTTGATTGGCCACACACTAGGTTAACTGGAAGTACAGTGATTTCCAAGCTATCCAGACTGATTCTCGTAGCAAAGTCAAACTAAAGACCATCCTGATCTTGTGAGGCTACCTGTAAGCATCTTCTGGTGTACATCGAGAGTGAGGGTATTTGTGTGATTGGCAGAGAAATGTAGGCTACAGCTCCAGATGAAGTCACCATACTAACCCATTCTCTTATTTGCGCGCATTGCAATTGTTTTGTCGAGATGTTGTATCGTTCTTATAAATGGACTGCATTTATATAGCGCTTTACTAACCTTCTGGCCACTCAAAGCGCTTTACAGAAATGCCTCACACTCACCCATTCACACACGCATTCATACACCGATGGCAATTGCTGCCATGCAAGGCGCGACCAACCACCAGGAGCAGTTAGGGGGTTAGGCATCTTGCTCAAGGATGCTTACAGGTAGGTCAACACTGGGGTTCGAAGCGGCTGGGAGCCCAACACCCAGACCACTAGACCATCCTGTACACACATTATAATACCTCAATGTGTGTACAGTGGCTGTGCATAATAGTTTACTGGAATTACAGAAAACGTAAGAATGGGCATGCGCATTAGAACGCAACAGGAAGTAGGTTAAACCGTTTACATGGTAGAATTCTTCTTTCAATCGGGTCATGGAACTGATTATACTACCTCTCTGCTTCGGAATGACATTTCAATCGGGTTTGCCATTTCTCTTCTGATCGTGGTGTTTATATGGAGTATTTTCTTTCGGGTTGGCCTTTTTACTCGATTCCAATCGGAATAATAGGGTTCATGTAAACACAGCTATTATTTCCCAACCCAACCCACTGTCCTGCATGTTGTCTTCCTGCTCCAACACACCTGATTCACATGAATGGATCGAATCTCTGCAGAAGCCTGATAACAACCTATTAATTACAATCAGGTGTGTTGGCACAGGGATAAATCTTAAACATACAGGGCAGTGGGTCCCCAGGACCAAGGTTGAGAAATACTGTGCTAAATGACCTAATTGTAATGGCCCCATCTCATTGTTGTTGATTGCTACTATCCACAAAGGTGTAGGCTGTCCTAAAGAAGAGGTGTTGAACGGTGAGAGTCTCATGGCCCTATAGGGGGAGGAGCAGAGAGGAATGCAAGCCCAACATACCCTGGGCATACCCTCTCAGTTTCAAACCAAAATGACTGTTTGGTTTGATGGTTTAAACCACGATGGTAATTACAGACACAAATCGAGGAGTGTCCCATTTTGAATGGGGCACATGGCCACACAAACCTGCCTTCAGTCTTCATTACAGAAAAGGATAGACGATTAAAACCACAAAGGAAAGTGGCTTTGCCATCTTGGAATATGGCTGCAGCAATCTTAAAGCGTCAGCTAAACCACCGTGGAACAGGCATGGTGGTTTACTGAGGTACGGTATGTTGTATGACAACCACAATCATTGTACCTAAATAAGCAGCTAAATCAAAAGCAGATTTGATATACAAGAGCGATGTTAAAAGATAGATGGCTAGTGAAACCATGATTTTTCTTATTTTTCTGTTCTATTTTCCCCCTCCTCGGCCGCTTTGCTGTCTGTGTAAACGAGGGGCCTTGTCTCCTGGATCTTCAGCATCTTAAACTTTTTTAGTCCCCCCCTTCAATCACCACCTCTTTTGCTCCTTCTCCTGATTTCCCCAAAGTGCCGTGTTTTTTATGTGTGAGCGGGGGGCAGCAGGTTAGGCTCATGGGGGAGCAGAGCCGAGCGTCCAAGACGTGGGAGATAGTGAAATGAAGGTGGCTGCTCATTCCCCCGGCCAAAGCCACGTATATACTCAATTTGTTTTTACCGAGTGGCTTTGGAGCGCTGCCTGCGACAACACCGTAGTCTGCATTCACAAATTACACATCTTGCTACGGACGGAACCATGTTCTCTGCAAAAATAATAACGGAAAGGAAAAATAAACTGCAACTGTGTGAGATTCATGCAGGGATTTTATATCATTTATGTATAAATACATCAAATACTCTGACTGTTTTTAAAGCATCCTTGTCCTCTGCTGTTCTTTTCTGTCTTGAGGCCAGGTTCAAATAGAGGACGGACAATGAAATCTTACAATATGCAGTTAAGAGATTACATTTCATTTGGGAAAACAAACTAAGTTGACTAAGAACGATTACAGCGGGGAAGAACAGATATTGATATTAATATCAGAATTCCTCCCTCAAGATATCTTTAAATATATTATATATATATATATATATATAATATATTTGTTTTTGCTGTGTTCACACTGTATTCACATGGTATTAGTAACTGCTAATAGCTAATACCGTTGACCGGTCTGTCCCATCAGACCGGTCAACCTCTGGAGATAAAATAGTGTTTGATAGTATTGGGATGTTTAACAAAATTACAACTAACCTTTAATGGCGTTTCTTAGAAAAGTATTAAAAGTTAGTGTAATAACTGCTTCATCATATCAATGTTCAGCACTTTGGTCAACCTAGTTCTTTTAAATGTGCTTTATAAATAAAGTTAGATAAATATATATGAGAATAATTAATTAATACATCCATATAATTCTAACATGGGACATCAAGAAGGAAGCAACTTATGTCTGTATTTGTCTACATGCAGTATACATGCATGATAAAATGTGAATAATAAATATTTGTTAAATAAATATAAACATATCTCTGAAATCTAATAATGAGATAAATAATAAGCTAAGGCAATAGTCTAATAGTAGCACCTGTTTTTTTGTATGGCAGGTAGCTTGTATTAGACAATATAAATGCTTATATATTTTCTGATAATATTACTGATGGTGCAGTTGTATATTTGGGCCTTACTAATCACCTGCTTGCTTAACAAACTGCAGTGCTGATGATCACAACCTAATTTACCAGCATTTAACAGCCTGTATGTTTGGAGGTTGGTCTTCCACCGTCAATTTCCACCGTCAATTTGGCTTCTGGCCTACCCAGAATTCACCTCTCTTGACCCCACCGATGCTGTCCTGGGCCTGATGGGGGCAGAACACGGGGTCAGAGCAGGAACAGGAAACGGGTGCCAACAAACCGCCGATGACCGCTGGCCTGGAACGCCTGTTGGCCATCCATCATACGGCGATCCCCATCACCGCGTCGCCGCAGCGACCCGGCTCAGGGTGCGAATCGATGTCGACGGGGGTGGAGAACAGGGGAAGGGGGGGCGTCTGGCTGCAGCTTGTGCCGTAGAGATGTTTCCACTGATTGCTGTAATTACAGCCCTTGTCATTGTGGTGCAGAGCGACGGAGAGCGTGAGCTGTACTGGTCTGTAATCGTGTGTGGAAAGGTGGAAGAGAACCGCGGCTGATATCATCCTGTTTTGTACAGATGAGACCCCACCAGCACGGTTCACAGTGTGTGTGTGAGTGAGTCCTGGCAGACAGGCATGGCATTAGCGGTGTTGTGGTCTCTGACGCGCCCCGGCGTTGCTGCGTGCAAGAGCGCAGGTCTGTGGCTATTCTTAAGCCTGCCTTCCCAGTCTGCGGTGTACACTGAAGGCACCATCACAGGGCCTTCACCCCGGGTATACATTCTGTGCTAGCCACGAACGCTAGCACAGAATGAATACACGGGGGCCATCGCCCTGGGTAAATATTCCCTGTTAGCCACGAATGCTAGCACAAACACACATGCATGTACGTACTGTTCACTCACAACACACGTAATGTACACACTCACATATACACACACACACACACACACACACACAGACTGCCAGCGAAATAAAAATTCTGGAACTTTTACGAATGTCATCGCAAGACAAAAAGGGTGACTGGAGGTATAAACTGTAGACCCCCTCCCCCCCCCACACACACACAGACGCGTTCGGTGGAGGCGCGGGCCACAGCTGGGGCTGAGATGCCTCACCCCGTCTGGCTGAGGGTGGGCTTAGAGGGCTGAGTGCTCTCTGAGGCTATGCAGATGTCAGGGAGCCCACAGCCACATTAAAACACCCTGATAACCTCTCTCAGTATAGCCACTGGTTCCTCCCCGTCTAGGCTCATACCATTCTCTACCACTCCCCCTATAGCCACCGGACATATTTTGTGGTCCACTGTGTTTCACAATCGAGGAGTGTAGGCCTGCCTTTTTTAAAGTTAGCCATACCGCCTGCCGCTAAACTATTTGGACTTCTTTGCTCTTGGTCTGTTGTATATCCTTATCACATGGAGAGTCCACGTTTATGCAGAAGAACTAGTCCTTAGAGGTCTTCACGGGTCCCAAAAATTTGACCCGATCCGAAATTAACCAACACATTTTTCACCAGAACCGATTTGCATAAATTAAAAACATATAAATTGAGATCCGGTCCGAACAGACCCGTACCCGAGAACTACCGTGGATTTTCTATTTAAACAGACCCATACCTGTTCGGGTCCAAAAGACCCGCTGAGTACCGAAAGAATAAACATAACCTTCAGATGATGTTGCAACAGGCCATCAATAGTAAAGGAATAGTGCAGAAAAGTTGGCTGAGGAACACACAGGTTCCCACAATCACACTGCCGTCAAATGATAAAAGGAAGCCAATTCTTTTCGGTCAGATTTTAGTTAATAATTTAGAGCTACCAATGGAAGCCAAGGCTGGACTTATTCAAGGTTTAAATTTGTAATTCCTATCATGGACCCTGCACAGAGCCATGGTCAGATCCGCAAGCAAGTGAAAGTATAATCAAGTTGACTATATGTTATGGGGCACTAGCAATAGTGTCGCTCAGCGGCGCCAGTGAACCTGCTGTTACGGCAAGCCATGACAAAAAAAAAAGGTTTTCTTTTGTTTCAACATTATGTAATTCCTTCTTTACTGTATATGTATTAAGCTACATATAATAGTGTAAACATATGTATTAATAATTAATTATCTGGTCCAATTGGTAAATCACATTTACACGAGAATCATAGCATTTATGTCATAACATTTATGTCAGACCCAACCAAGATATGAGTCAAACACTTAAAAGTTGGGCCCTGTTGGGTCTCGGGTCGGGTCTCGGAATTTCGCGTCTCGTAGGACCCGTGAAGACCTCTACTAGACCTATATATGCACCCCCAATAAATGTGGAAGTCGGACACGGAAGCAACTACTGGCTGTCCAAGTATGTTTTTTTTCTTTTTTTTTCTTTAGCAGCGTAAAAGCACCAGGACGGGCAAACAACCATGAAATCCCTGATGCCTTCTGCCAGTGCTGAGATAGGCCCGGCCAACTGGCCAAGTCCAGCGCCAACTCCCCCAGCACCGGCTCTAAAGCCTTTCCCAATGTCAAGTAGCATTTATGAAATACACGCAGAGATGCATGTCTTCATGCAAACGTGCCCAGCGATCCATGGGGTCCAAGCCGGAGTGCCAAGCAGGAGAGCTTTGTTGTCTCAGTGTTTTGTTATTCGCTTATTCACATTTCTTTTCTCACAGATCCAGATGTTCTGTGGTAATTGTCCGCACAGTAAAACCCCCTCCTCCTTGAACCACCCCACATCATTTCAGGTACACCTTTCAAAAACAATTTGTCTGATAATGCTAAGAGTTAGCAAAGAAATAAAATAAAAAAATAGACTAGCGTGATTCCCGACGGGAGATTCATTCAGCGCTATACCCAAGAGGCGTTTCACTCACCACAGTCTTTGGAGTTTGGAGGATTTTGGGGAGGGATATCAGTATTGGTTTTCGTGTGTGTTAGCTGTAATGTTTGGACAGTGGGATTGGGAGGGGTGGTATGCTCTACACAGACCCTGTGGAACCATGGGTGGTAAATCTTCTCTCCATCCAGAAACACGCCACTTAAAAATGAACCAATGGTATCTCCCTGGGGGACACAGATTAGTTCTATTTGTTACATGTTTGGGCCGTATGGTGCAATGACAGCTCTCTGAAGTCGATGTATTTTGTTTTATTCTGTGCTGTAATTTACCATGGTAGGCAACTCTGCTGAGACCCCCCCCCCCCTCCTTCCTTCCCATTTTCCAATTACAGCTGTCCAGCAATCCCAAGAACACAGAAGTTCATATCCAAATATAATGTATATTAATATAATATCTTGCCTCCAGTGGATCCAGGCTCTTGGTCCTACTTTTTTTTTACCACTGTGAAAGTGACAGACGGGGACAGGGAAGAAAGAGGAAGGCCTAATCCTTAGGCGACCACTGTTGAGGCACCAAAATAGTTATTCAAAACTAGAGAGGCCGTCCTTTATTTTTATTTTTTTAAATGAATATACAGTTTTTTTTCTCAGTACGCAGAAGCACATCAAGACACAGAACTGCAGCGTCAAGGCGGGGCAACATCAAAAGCGACATTTATCTGTTCACAGTTTCAGAGGATATTGCAAATCAATTTATTAGATTACCAGGCCTGCTTTGAGCTCTGCCCCCCCCCCCCCCAACCACTTATGTGCCTTCAAAACATAATATTTTAAAGGAAACTCTGTTTCCAGATTATAGAGCACTTTATCGCAGAACAAGGAAGTATCAATTCTGGCCCAGACATCTTAAATTCCATTTTCTCTCTCTCTCTCTCTTGCAGTAACATGTCTTCATCTTGTCAAGGACGTCGCCATAATGGAGTTTGTTAGGCTTCAGTCGGTATTGACCAATTTAACTTCCTAGACGGTGTTTCCAATAACATTAACAAACAAAATTACGATACTGTAAATGTGGATAAATTAATCTTGTTATACACGAGATACAGACCGGATCCATTCAAATTGACACAAATTGATAATTGTTCAATATTTTGAAACAAATACCCTGTGTGCGCACATACAGTACATAGGCTTTAATATTTATCTATCTATCTATCTATCTATCTTTCTGCATTTGAGGCAAACATGTATTATCCATCACAAGACAAGCTATAAACAAAAACAAACCACAAAGGTACAAATATACTGTATATTGAAACTGACACATTTTTATTAAAACTCATGGCTGTAATACATGTTCCAGTAATTGAGCCAATTCACAAAATTAAGTTGCAATTTACAAACCCAAGGCTTCTTATGCATTAAGATAATATTCAGAGACCAATGAGACAGCCTTTTTTAAAATGTAATTATCTGTGTTTGTATACTCTTTACTGAAAATGTCACTGTGTGCATGTTTCTCCGTTCATCTCTGTTCAAATAAGATCATTCGTAATGGTCCTCCATGCTCTTGAGTTTTCGAGCCTTTAGCATTTGGATTCTTTAGGATAAGACCCTTGAAGGAAAACCAATATTACAGAATGTCCTTTAGGAGGAATACAACTCAAGTGTTGGGGATTAATAGGAATGAGTCAAGCCAATGATGACTAGGCCGTCACGTTATTTCAAGGGGAGAACCTCCGATTAAAACCACTATATATTAGAAGGCTTTTATATGTATGCAAAATATTTCACCCCAAGGCCAGACAACAGACAATTCAAACTGTTATTTGACAAGATACAATATTTATATTATTATTTATCTATGGATTTGTATTGTATTTGATAATTCCAGAACTATAACAGACTGCCAACCCTATAAGTTTCACCCGTACTCATAGCTGTTTGCAAATTACATTTGCAGTCACAAAAATTACTCAATTTCAGCAACCGTGTCTAAAAGCATCAATTAATCTGCTCCATATTTTGTTGCCTTGAGTAACCGCATTTGGAGAGTTTTCCAAAATGCATTTACCTTTGAACATGTGCTTAATTTAATAATATAGTATAGTGTTACTGTAAAGTCTCTCTTATGCTCAAGAAGGCACAACCTATAAGCCCAATTAACATTTGCTTTTATTTTATTTCTTTTCAGAACGTCAACTATCTAATTCAGAAATTAAATGGAAAATAATATATATATATAATAATATTTAATAATAGGACGTAGCCTATTTAATGCCTTAGGGAAGCTGTAGAGTTGGTTTGTTGCACAGATCCAAGCTAGTGGTTGGTGGTTTGTATGTACCTGTCACATTCTGTCCTATTAAAGCTTAAGAGCTGGGAAAGAAGGAAGGGTTCGTGTCTGCAAAAGCTCTCCCCTGCTGCTTCTGTTTATCCAAAATGCAGGCATTTTACTTCGGCTAATGGACTGCACTCAAATCAAATCTGACCCACGCAATGAGAGTAGGCATTACTAAAAACAATATAATTAATTTTTCCCCCACTTCTCTCTCGTAAATTGCAACACAATGGCAGATTCTGTTTTAAGGAATATTTTTGTAAGGAACAAGGGAATAAGAGTAAAATTACTAAAAGGTTGATGAAATGGCTTAATTGGCCTTGACAACATTCGTGCTTTCAAATGACTCTTATCGGCACAAATTGGGTGCACTGTTACTTTGAAATGCATTTTGTTTTGATTAAACTGAGTGAAGATATTTTCTTATTGTGGTTAACAAACCTTCATTCAGTTCTTTGTGTAAAAAAATATTGTCTGAGTTTTAATTAACACGTGTACTGTACAAAATCCTAATCTTAACACTAACATTAGTTTGTAATGTAATGTTGCTGAAACATTTTCAGTATTGCTGGGGTGGGGGACATAGGCTTTGGGTAAGGGGAGACTAGTCATTAATATTTACAGAAATCTGAAAACATTTAGTTAACTTGTTTATGACCGAAAAGCTATATTTTATTATTTATTATTGTATGTAATATAGATTAAATTTTGTTCTCTGCTACCCCTGGTCAACTCAAACCTACATAGGGTGCAGTGTTCAAAACACTCAGTGGACTGGACATTTTGAACGTTCAATAAACTTTTTTACTGAACTACCCATTTTTTCAAAAACATTCAAAACAATATTGAACTACTTTCAAAGATGTTTGCTCCATTTCATTGGCGTGGCGAGTGTTGCTCAGTGACGTGTAGGAAGTGTAGCCGCATATTTTGAACTGGTTGGTGTTTTCTAAGTAGCCTGTTTTAATATTGATCATGATTATTTAGCAGATTTACAGTACCAAATGTCACTTTCATTACCATACTATTATATCTTAAATGTATGCCCTCTCATTCTGTTACATGAAAAATATATTCATAATATATAAACACAACCATTGTGGCCATACCCTATCCTTCAATTGGAAGAGGTTTAGTGGCAATGTGTCGATATAGATGGTCCACCATCTTAAGCGTCTGTACTGCTGAAACACAGCAATCTACAACAGTAAAACACAAACTATCATTTTGTTTGTAGATAGCTATGTGAATGTTCTTCTATACAGCCTAATTCCTCCCAGTTTTGTTACCTGGAATTCAGTCCACTACCGTTCGCGTTCATTGAACGTAGTAGATAGTGTTGCAAAACCAGCCCTTAACTTGGCGTCAAGTCTAGGACACAGCTAACTTTGTCAAGACCCGCCTACAGGAGAGATGTTTTGATTGGCATGTGCCAATTAACCAAATCCGACTTTACACTTATACTGGGGGGGATTAATTAGGAAATGATTCACTGGACTAGTGACATGCCGGAATTAAATGTGCAGAATTGTTACAATCCAACATCGCCTACACTTCATTGTATTCATCCGATACATTGTACTAATCAATGTATCGGACCATCAGCACTAGATTCAGATTCACTTTGTTGTCATATGCTTCCTACAGTCGAGTACAATAGAACTCAATACATTTTTTCCAGCAGTGTAAAATATAAGGACCCATTATAAATACAATACATACCCATAAATAGACAAGCACATACCCACATACATATACACTAGTGAACATAAGTACATGACATGAAGTACCCATCATCACTAGTCCCGTATGTGACTGACATGGTGCTAATGAAAGGAAGAAGTCCAAACAGGAGAATAGAGCACCCAGGCATGCAAAGGCATGAAGCAGATATTTCCAAAATAATCAGTTTTTTATGAACAGCATCACTGTTTTTAAACAATGATAATAATAATAAAAAGTAAAGGCCCACACCATTGTAAAGGCAAATGTGAGTTGAAAGAAAATATACGTCAACCTTTTCAGAGAGAACTGTGGAGAAAGGGAAGGAGGGGGGGTGGGGGGGTGGGCAGGCTAGCTGATAAAAAGGCCGTTATTAGCTTGGTCGCGGTCGGAGCCCATTTGAATCCATCTGCATCTGGCCTGGAACCTGCAGCTGAGAGCATCTCGGCGACGCCTAATGACCGGTTGTCACAACAACACGGGAGGTGGCCCCGGAACGCCAAATGACGGCCCTGTCACTCCTCCGCGAATAGAGGACACTCTCGCAACCTGTAATTCCCCCCCCTCCCTCCCCCTCCTCTCTTTCCCAGCTCTTCCTTCCTGCCCGCTGCCTGGTTAAATGGCACTTTTGAATGAAGTGAATCCACAAACCTTGTGCTTAATAACATTGCCAGAGCTAAACCTTTTAACGGGTAGGGTGGTAGAGCAATGTTAGGGGTGTGTGTGTGTGTGTGTGTGTGTGTGTCTGTATACATTTTACGGGGGTTAAGAGGGATTTGTCAATTGTTTCTTGCTCTTAGGCTCTAATCTGTTCATTGAAACGGCCCATCTTTTCAGCTAGCTACATCCAAAGTCAATTAGAATGATTACATTGTTACCGGAGAAACGGTCACACATTTTTTTTCTTTTGTTTTAGGATAGATAGTACCTGCCTAATGCAACTTTCTGGCTGATTTAACCGGCTCTTATCAGACGCCACAAATTATGACAATTTCCTTAGAGAATGACACTACATGCTAATAGTCTACATAATGGCTATTAAATCTATTTGAAGAGTAGAACACCAAAATCAGTTACTGAATATGCCAGATTAGGGATGAACAATATTGGAAAAATATTGAATTTTCTGACAGATATTGCGGTTTGATTTGCGATATATATATACATTTTTTTAAGTAAAGATTTACTGTAAGATAACATGTTATGGAGCATTAGCACATGAGATGCCATAAACATATTACCTGCTCTAAATTCTTAATGAAAAGATGAGAGCATAAAAATACAGGAATAATTTATTTAAGCATGGATTTATTGCATTTTAGGACATGCGACAACAGGGCGCACATTGGTAATTTTAGAAATTTTTCTTGATGTGCTCAAGCACACCTACATTATTTTTAAAGAATTATGATTATTATTTTCTGAAGTCATTTTTAGCCAATGTTTAAGATGTTTAAAGTTAAATATTTTGACTGGCCTTGCCTGTTAAAGATTGTACATACAAATACATGTATAAACACAGCCTATTCATTGTTATGTACTGTAGTACATTTTGCGATTTAGCAGGTACTCTTGTGTATTATCGTTAGAATAAACAGACAAACAAAAAAAATAAAAAAAATAATGTTTGATCTTAGAATCTCCCCTGTGGGCACATCTTGCCACGCACTATATTTCTAGGGTCTGTGCACCTTTATGGCCTCTGTTCTTATTGTTTCACGCCACTGAAGGGTGATCGGTCAATCAGTCTGAACTAAAGACAGTTATGTGCGCTCATATTTACACAGATGTGGAACATCACGGACATTATCTTCGATGTAGCTCCGCTTGAGATTGTAGCGTTCACATTTCCGTGAAGCATGTCCGAGTACAGAGTTACATGCATTGTTTGCATTTGGCATAATATTGTTAATCTCAGTAAAAGAGTAGGGCTATGTGTCTTACTTTTATTTAACAAGCGTTTTTTGTGAACTGGATGCTGGCAGCCATGTTAAAGTCCTTTCACCCAGCACATCCTTGCACAATAGCTTAGTTGCACATCTTTCGTCTTAAACACGATATACTGTAGCTATTCACCGATGTGCTGCTTTTCTTTGGGATTAGCCCACATTTTCTGATTTTGCTTCTAGATCAGCGGAGGCAATTTTTCAGCCGTTGTGTTTCACTTCGTCTTTAATTTCAGAGCATGGCTGATAGAGGAGCATTGCACTGATTAGATAGAAATACCGTCAAACAAGGAGAACGGCATGCATTTATACAACCATTGACCGACAAAAAAACTGGGTCAAATGCACATATAAATCGCATGCCTTGTGATGTGCTAATCACATTGTTTCAAACCGCCATTTCGGTTTGAAAATTATTAATCGTTTAGCCCTATATGTATACCAGATCAAAATAGAGAGAACATGCATTGCTTGTGTGTTTATAGTATATATATATACATATTTGATAGGTTTTTAGATAACTTCCATAGTTATCATATAATGGTGGGGAAGTAACTGATTACATGTAATCAGTTACAAAAAAATATAAAAATTTAAATAAAATAATTACAACAAGAAAAACAACTGTAATCCATTACAGTTACCAGCTAAAATAGTGTTATTTAGATTCAAATTTTTTTTGTATTTTATTTGATTGTTTCTAGGACTACTTTCATATTTAAACAGGAAGTTTGCATAAGTAAAAATGCATAAAACAATTAGCTGTTCTTTTATGAACCTTTCATTAATGTCAATCAATAAATGAATAAAGAACTACCTTAATCTGATCCCCTGAGCAACATAAACGAAAATAGAAAGATGTGGCGTGCCAATGCAGTAAATTGCTTTGGATGGCATTTTAAAGAACAATGTTTAGGCGTGATGTAATATAAATCAGATCACATCATGTAATCATCATGTTACTAAATTTAGGTAATCCAAAAATTACTTTATTGATTATAGTTTTATTCTGGTAACTAGTAACTGTAACGGATTACAATTAAAAAAGTAACCTACCCAACCCTGATATATAATTGTAAATGCAGAATAATAACAAATGCAGTACATTGAATGTACTGTAGTACATTGAGTTAAATGCACCAAAAAAAAAAAAATCACCAGTAGCCTACTCGCTAACAGCTAACTGGCTAACAGCCCTCCTTTCTCTGCAGATGTGAAGTCAACTGACACATTACCATGCGGTGAAGCCAGAACCCCAAGATGAAAACTCACATCCAAAAGCTCTGACACACATACGCGCTCCCCCCCCCACCACCACCCCAAAAGGCAAACACATAACTGAACTAAACCTGTGTGAAGAAGAGGCGTCAAGGAAATTAGCAGCACAGTATTATAATTTGTCACTCATGCATAAATCTCGCTGACGTGCTCAGTCACTCTAATGGTCCCCGCGACTGCCTCGACAGAAGCCCGCGCAAACTTGCGCGGTTGCAGAAAAACAGCAAAACTATATGTTCGAACATCACCTTATTTGCATAATTTACCAAAAGTCAATGAGGCAGCTCAAAGAGTGCGGGTGATAGTAATAAGTGTTTGGGAAAGGCAGAAAGATCACTAATGGTTCGCCTATGGGGATTTCTCCACGCCATGGGGGAGGAAAATGAGAAATATTTTTCAAACAGCAGGGGTAAAGGTTTTAAAACTAGGAGCACATGGGGCGATAAAGATGTTGCTGCCATGGGGCTCCACACGGGGGAAGAAATGTAACGGCAAGGATGACAAAAAGAATGGCCCGGTAATTTCGGCATTAAGAGGTAATAATCATGTTTCACCGACGATATTAAAACAGTAACCCGCAAAGCCCGGGCTGCAAGATAAATATATAAATACAAGACATGGGGGAGGGGGAGAGAGGGGGAAGACAGAGCAGGCCCATCAGGTAGAAAGGGGTAATGAGGTGAGGGTGCATGATGCTAGTGCTCCATCTTAACCCCCCCCCCCTCTCCCATCACCGCCATTAAAGCACTCATCACCGACTGTGTGAGAGTAAACAAAGAGTATACGCAGAGTCTCCATCTAAAGGATTAGGGTGGATTCTGCCGCCACCTCGCAACCACAAAGGGGAGAGGTCTTAGCTAGTTGACTTGCACATGTTATGACGTCCCGCGACGCTCAATATGCAGCGCCGGCGCCGCCATCATCGAGACAGAGACGGATGGGGCTGTGCACATGGGGGGTGGCCGCTGCAAATTGACTTGTCTCCAGCGTGATATCGTTGCTTCTGCACTTTGCCGGAGAACATTTGAAGAGCTAGCTTACTTTCTGCCACTAGCTTTTAGTCAAAAGCTGATAGCGTCTTATAGCAGTCAACATAACAAGTGAGTCACTGAAAATACACCATATAGACATGCCGTGAAATGTTGAGTGAATGTTGCTAATTAATAACACGACTCAATGTTGTATGAATAACAAATGAATAACAAAAGGAAAATTAGTAACAGCAGCATTAGGCGTTATGAATAATGATGCCGTCTTCCAAATCATTTTAGGAAGAAGTCTTAAAGGATATGATTACAATTTTTCAACCAATATTATATAAATTATTATTAAAATTATATAAATGCTGTATTATACAGTTTTTATTTTTGCATAGCACAACTTCACTTTAATACTGAGAGAAGTAGATTTTACTGCATTATACTGTACCCCCAGTGGGAGTACAGTAGGAGATGTTATGCTACATGCTATTATAGATAATGGGAAACAACATTTTAATAAAAGCTCACCCTTAAGGTTACAGTTATCATTGTCATTGCTAACAGATGTCACATGATCCATGTCAGCATTAGTAGATAATGTCTTTACTAGAAAGACTGTTTCGGTAAGGATCGCAGTTTCCAGCACTGATGAAGACAGTTGTTTCATTTCAACACAACAAAAGAGGTTAAATGGCAAGTTCCAAGCTTACACACACGCACACACACAAACAATCAACTTAGAATTGCAGCAGTGGATTTTAAACAACAGTTTGCAAATGTGTTTTGCGCGACTCGTTAAGGACGGGCAAAGGCACGAGCCGGAATGATTGTCGACGGACGCCCGTTTCCCTCGCCCTGCCAAGCGATAAGCGGGCGGCTGGTTGAGTCAGTTAACGCAAGTACATTGTGATAATGACATTTGGGAAGGGATAGCTTTCCAAAGCTGTTAAGCTCCTTCATTGCGGCAAGAAGATTAGTCGACGAGATGGGGGCTGAACGACTGTGAAGGTATCGTCCCTGGGCCTCGCCTGTCGAGAACTTGGCATGCAGATGTCCGTTAAAAGCCAAGCGCTCGCTTTACACCAAGGGCCAATTGTCCTTCGCTCGCAAAAGTGTCTCAAACCCTCACAAAGCAAGGGCATTTCGTTTTGTTTGTGTCTTTAATTTCGGGACGCTGTTGTCAGTGCGTCTTTGCTAATTTGTACATTTGTTTATTTTTCTTTTGGTGACACTCCTATCCACTACTTTGTCAAAGACTTTGACTCTATAATCTGAGTTTGAGTCCATGGCAAAAGCTTGTGTTTTCCCCATCACGCCAGTGGGAGAGTGGTTTATACTACGGGTCCTCTCGGCCCGCTTGGCTAAACCCCATTCGGTGGCAAAGTCACATTAGGCCCTGTGTGAGCGGACCCAAACGCAGACCACGGGAACTCCTCTGTGTTACATGTCCTATTATGATGGGCGGCATTGCTTTAGCATGACTTCAACTCTTTGTCACAGGGCCTATGCCCATTATGAGCCTTCAGGAAACAAGATGGCCCCAGCATTATGCGTGTGTGTTGGTATGTTGTTTTATGCTCATTTCCTGTAGACCTGCTGGAGGCACTTTGTCCATCACTTGATAATAGAGTGACTGCGCCCCCCATCCCCCTCTCTCCACACACACACACGCGCACACAAATACAAACAAATAGTGATTCTTATTTATTTATCAGTGACAGGGGAGGGAACGAGGGGGTCCGGCAGGGGGGGGTTAAATAAGCATTTAGTTATTTCTTAAGTGACTGACAATGCGAATGAAGTTCAGTAAGGGAGAAACAAAGGCCGTCCTGTATTTCTGATGGTGGGGTGTGCAGTGCGCTGGGGGAGGGGAAGGGAGTCCAGACAGCGCAGAGAGAATAGGAGTCGGAGGGATGGAAGAAAAGGAGAGATGGAAATGACAAGGGGCGCGGCGGTCGCTGAACTCGGCGGTGCATTAAGGAATTCTCATTCTGTCATCGCCGAACCCCTGTGCCGTGCACACACGTGTGTGCGTGAGCATGTTTGTTTGTGTGTTTGAGTGTGTGTGCGCTTGTGTGCGTGAGTGCTTTGTATGTATGCATGTGTATGTTTGTGTGTGTGTGTGTCTGTGTGTGCGCGTGCGTGTGCGTGAGTGCTTTATATGTATGCATGTGTATGTTTGTCTGCGTGCGCGCGTGCGTGCGTGCGTGTGTGTGTGCGTACGTGCCTGTGTGTGTGTGTGTGTGTGTGAGCCTGGTTTAGAACACATCACCACTGACCCTGAGCTCGCGGCCTCGTCCCATGTGGTCAGAGACGCGGGGGCGGAGAGCTGCCGACGTGACGCGGGAGACCCCTCCAGAGGCGGCTCGCCTCGCGCTCGGCCACTCTCTGCCTGTCAGCTCTAGCCCCCCCCCACAAAAACACATATTTCATCTTATGTCAACGATATTGTCAAACGGTATGCTGTCGGTTTGAATGGACCAAAATAAATAAATAAGTGAATCGTACATCACAAAATGGACGAGGCAAAGAAAATGGATGAAAATGAAAACATTTCGACCACAGGGAGACGAGACAGGGGCACAAATTTATTACAATCCTTTGTTCCTGCGTTTCCCGCGTTCCGCCCAACCGGGTTACACGCTAGCGGTGCTGGACGTCTATGGTGCCACAAACACATTAACAACACCGTCAACGACAGCATTTGTGGGCTTTCTTGTGGCAGTGCGTCTAGTCAGCCAAGTGCGTTTGCTTTCACATTTACATTGCTCTCGTCTTGCTGATCATGAGATGAGGTAAAAGGATCTGATGCAATATGAATTATAGTCTTTCTGTTTTTGTGATACGCTACCGGAGATTTCTCACAATCAGGTAAAAAAGCATGCAACCCAGAGTTGTTAGTTATGTCTTGTAATGCAGGGGTTCCCAAACTTTTTTGTGCCAAGACCCATTTAGACAGGACTAATCTATTTAGAGTCCCACCAACCTATCCATTTTAGCTAATGCTATACCTGTGTGTGTGCGCCAAATATTTTTGAGCAGAGCGCTCCAGAATCTATCGTGTGCATGCGGCTATATAGGATTTCATCCAATCAGGAACAAGTAGGCTATTTTGCCTCAAACTTTCTCACGACCAATGAGTGGAACAACACACTAATAAAGCGCAGAAGCCTTTCATTGATATTCTTCATTCATTCAATGGCTGCTTGCGATTTTCGTGACCCACTCACACCCAGTCAGTGACCCACCTGTGGGTCCCGACCCATAGTTTGAAAACCACTATCGCAAATAACAGCTCCGAGCCTGTTTTCCAGACCTCGTCTTCCTGAGGTTGAGCGCAGGCGGTTGTGTTTATTTGTCTCCGCTGCCTGCGACGGACGCATCTGCCCTGGCTGATGTTTTCGTCGCGGCTAACCTTGGCCTCGAGCGCGCAGGTGTGAGGTACCGCCACCTCTGGCCCCCGGAACGCCGATTGAAGTCGGAGGAAGGGGTGGGGGGTGGGGGGGAGGAGGAAGAACAGCATGGTGTCGTGAGATCAGAGGGCGGTTGAGGACCCAGGACAAGATAAGGGCGTGTTAAATCAGATTCACACTAGAAGACAGGCATGCGTTTTTGACCTGCACATGAACATACAGACACACACTGTACTAACCAGTACATACCACAGTGTATACGTGGATATGCACGTAGGCACAATACCATAAATGTACGTACACACCCACACACACGCACAGACGTAGCGTTTGCCACCGCCCCCCACCCCCCCACCAGCACCATAAGTGCAGTCTCCTCCGTAAGTAATTTGCGACGGCAGTGTTTCACAGGCAGACGTGATGTTTATCTCTGCAAACAGATCCTGGAAGAGGCTGCGGCAGCAGTGCAAGCGTCGTCGAGCACAGCAGGTACTCCCCAGCTCCTCCGCAGCAAATACCTCGGCAAGACTCTTTATTTAAATGCCCCATCTGCTTTGACAGGTGCTGTTTGAAATCTCACCCCACGGGGGAGAACCTTGTAACTTTTTATGCGCACTCTTTGTAACCGCAAAAATAAAAACAATGACAGAAATCTTTCTCTTTTTTCTTCTTCCCATCTCCCCTCCTCCCTCCTTCTTATCTTGCTTTGGGAGAAAAAAGTGTGTGTGTGTGTGTGCCTTAAAAAGTTTACAAGAAAGCATTTCTGTTTATGTAGGTATTTTGAACCCACACACACACATGCACACACACACACACACACACACACACTTACATTGGAAACATCTGAAAAGCATTTTTATATGTATATGTATGTAATATGTATACTGTATGCAGTACATCTCTATTTCTCTATTCTGCATTGTAAACGTGTGCTTTGATATACACCTGTGAAGTGTGTTTATAATTGTTTAGGGGTGTGTGTGTGTCTGTGTGTGTGATGACAGCCATACCTGTTTTCAGCGTTTTTTTCTTTACCCGCTCGAAGCGAAGATGAATTACCTGTTTAATAAATAATGACATGCACTTGCGCTCTGACAATTACCTGACTTATTTTTCCATTTGTGGTTGAGGGGGTGTTTGGGGCGGGCGGGGGGGTGGGGTTTGTTGGGGAGCGCTGAAGACACCTTTCTCTGTCACAGACGGCGAAGCGTAAACTGCGACGCTTTAAGCTTTAATTACCTTGTTGTCGCGTCCCTGCGTGACGCTGGCCCCTGCACTCAATCATACCCCCCCAACACACCCACGCCCGATGTATCCAGACAAGCCCACCGTCTATCGTGCCAATCAGCCCATTGAGAGACATTAAAAATAGATTAATAAACAACATTAATACCCCTCTTTCTCGCTTTCTCTTGTCTTCCTGTCTCCGGGCATGGGGAGCCCCTCCAAAGGACACCATTACATTTCCATGTTGGTGTCGCCGTGCGTTGTTCCGCGTTGGGGGCGGGGTACAAAAGCAGAGCCCTGTTTTTTTTTTTTATTGCCCGCCATCCTTGATTGCGACCGCGGAGCAGTGTGGCCCGTGGAGCCGCCATTACGGGCCCTCCTGAAGAATAATGGCTATCAGTGTAATGATCACACGGCTCTCATGTAGCACACTCCTCCATCTTAGAGATATCTGACATTAAGAGCAAGGTTGTCTTTTGTTGCCGCTCGCGCTTTGGACACCGGCCAATTTCCACCTCAGACGTAATTCACGTGCCAAGATTTTCTCCTTGGCTGGGAGGGTGGCGGGAGGAGGGAGGGGGGGCACAGCCTAGTGTTTTAGTTTTTAATCTCGTCAGTGATACAGGACCGCATCATCAAGGTAACATAAGGATTGTATGGCTGTGCAGACTTTACAGTCACAGTAAGCCTATTAACGTTGGTGCTAAGTCAACACTGCACTGTAATTGAGCATTCACTTCGCTGTGGTTGCTATTATAAGCCGGTGCTTGTGACTGGTCCAGCAGGTTTGTGGGATGCTTTTGGTCAATTGAGGACTTTATAAATTCTACATCTTGATAATGATGATGTTACTGCATGTGTCCGGTGTGTGTGTGTATGTGTGTGTGTGTGTGTACGTATTACATATAACAGTTTATAGTATACAGTATATTGTGTATATATACTGTGTGTGTATATATATAATATACTTTTTTTTATAGTGTTTATATATTATATATAAATATATTATATCCTCTCCGGGAACCATCAGCTTATCGTGGTGGAGAGGTTTGGGTGCCCCATGAACCTGAGGGATGTGTTGTCTGGAGCCTTGTGCTCCTTGTAGGGTCTCCCAAGGCAAATTGGTCTCAGGGTAGGGGCCAGACTAAGAATGGTTCAGAAGACCCCCATGAAGAACTTGAAAAGAGAAGGAGTTACCCTGCCCGGAGGAAGC